>CASCKD010000119.1:0-127000 GCA_949152435.1 Gastracanthus pulcherrimus | reverse complement strand
CTTTCATCTTTCCGCATTCTTTCATCTTTCATCTTTCCGCATTCTTTCATCTTTCCGCATTGTTTCATCTTTCCGCATTGTTTCATCTTTGCGCATTCTTTCATCTTTCATCTTTCCGCATTGTTTCATCTTTCCGAATTGTTTCATCTTTCCGCATTGTTTCATCTTTCCGCATTGTTTCATCTTTCCGCATTGTTTCATCTTTCCGCACAGTTTCATCTTTCCGCATTGTTTCATCTTTCATCTTTCCGCATTGTTTCATCTTTCATCTTTCCGCATTGTTTCATCTTTCATCTTTCCGCATTGTTTCATCTTTCATCTTTCCGCATTGTTTCATCTTTCATATTTCCGCATTCTTTCATCTTTCATCTTTCCGCATTGTTTCATCTTTCATCTTTCCGCAATGTTTCATCTTTCATCTTTCCGCATTCTTTCATCTTTCATCTTTCCGCATTGTTTCATCTTTCATCTTTCCGCATTGTTTCATCTTTCCGCATTGTTTCATCTTTCCGCATTGTTTCATCTTTCCGCATTGTTTCATCTTTCCGCATTGTTTCATCTTTCCGCATTGTTTCATCTTTCCGCATTGTTTCATCTTTCCGCATTGTTTCATCTTTCCGCATTGTTTCATCTTTCCGCATTGTTTCATCTTTCCGCATTGTTTCATCTTTCCGCATTGTTTCATCTTTCCGCATTGTTTCATCTTTCCGCATTGTTTCATCTTTCCGCATTGTTTCATCTTTCCGCATTGTTTCATCTTTCATCTTTCCGCATTGTTTCATCCTTCATCTTTCCGCATTGTTTCATCTTTCATCTTTCCGCATTGTTTCATCTTTCATCTTTCCGCATTGTTTCATCTTTCCGCATTGTTTCATCTTTCATCTTCCGCATTCTTTCATCTTTCATCTTTCCGCATTGTTTCATCTTTCATCTTTCCGCATTGTTTCATCTTTCATCTTTCCGCATTGTTTCATCTTTCATCTTTCCGCATTGTTTATCTTTCCGCATTGTTTCATCTTTCCGCATTTTTTCATCTTTCCGCATTGTTTCATCTTTCCGCATTGTTTCATCTTTCCGCATTGTTTCATCTTTCCGCATTGTTTCATCTTTCCGCATTGTTTCATCTTTCATCTTTCCGCATTGTTTCATCTTTCATCTTTCCGCATTCTTTCATCTTTCATCCTTCCGCATTGTTTCATCTTTCATCTTTCCGCATTGTTTCATCTTTCATCTTTCCGCATTGTTTCATCTTTCATCTTTCCGCATTGTTTCATCTTTCATATTTCCGCATTCTTTCATCTTTCATCTTTCCGCATTGTTTCATCTTTCATCTTCCGCATTCTTTCATCTTTCATCTTTCCGCATTGTTTCATCTTTCATCTTTCCGCATTGTTTCATCTTTCATCTTTCCGCATTGTTTCATCTTTCATATTTCCGCATTCTTTCATCTTTCATCTTTCCGCATTGTTTCATCTTTCATCTTTCCGCAATGTTTCATCTTTCATCTTTCCGCATTGTTTCATCCTTCATCTTTCCGCATTGTTTCATCTTTCATCTTTCCGCATTGTTTCATCTTTCATCTTTCCGCATTGTTTCATCTTTCTGCATTGTTTCATCTTTCATCTTCCGCATTCTTTCATCTTTCATCTTTCCGCATTGTTTCATCTTTCATCTTTCCGCATTGTTTCATCTTTCATCTTTCCGCATTCTTTCATCTTTCATCTTTCCGCATTCTTTCATCTTTCATCTTTCCGCATTGTTTCATCTTTCATCTTTCCGCATTCTTTCATCTTTCATCTTTCCGCATTGTTTCATCTTTCCGCATTGTTTCATCTTTCATCTTCCGCATTCTTTCATCTTTCATCTTTCCGCATTGTTTCATCTTTCATCTTTCCGCATTGTTTCATCTTTCATCTTTCCGCATTGTTTCATCTTTCATATTTCCGCATTCTTTCATCTTTCATCTTTCCGCATTGTTTCATCTTTCATCTTTCCGCATTGTTTCATCTTTCATCTATCCGCATTGTTTCATCTTTCATCTTTCCGCATTGTTTCATCTTTCATCTTTCCGCATTCTTTCATCTTTCATCTTTCCGCATTCTTTCATCTTTCATCTTTCCGCATTGTTTCATCTTTCATCTTTCCGCATTCTTTCCTCTTTCATCTTTCCGCATTGTTTCATCTTTCATCTTTCCGCATTGTTTCATCTTTCATCTTCCGCATTCTGTCATCTTTCATCTTTCCGCATTGTTTCATCTTTCATCTTTCCGCATTTTTTCATCTTTCATCTTTCCGCATTGTTTCATCTTTCATCTTTCCGCATTGTTTCATCTTTCATCTTTCCGCATTGTTTCATTTTTCCGCATTGTTTCATCTTTCATCTTCCGCATTCTTTCATCTTTCATCTTTCCGCATTGTTTCATCTTTCATCTTTCCGCATTTTTTCATCTTTCATCTTTCCGCATTGTTTCATCTTTCATCTTTCCGCATTGTTTCATCTTTCCGCATTGTTTCATCTTTCCGCATTGTTTCATCTTTCCGCATTGTTTCATCTTTCCGCATTGTTTCATCTTTCCGCATTGTTTCATCTTTCCGCATTGTTTCATCTTTCATCTTTCCGCATTGTTTCATCTTTCATCTTTCCGCATTCTTTCATCTTTCATCTTTCCGCATTGTTTCATCTTTCATATTTCCGCATTCTTTCATCTTTCATCTTTCCGCATTGTTTCATCTTTCATCTTTCCGCAATGTTTCATCTTTCATCTTTCCGCATTCTTTCATCTTTCATCTTTCCGCATTGTTTCATCTTTCATCTTTCCGCATTGTTTCATCTTTCCGCATTGTTTCATCTTTCCGCATTGTTTCATCTTTCCGCATTGTTTCATCTTTCCGCATTGTTTCATCTTTCCGCATTGTTTCATCTTTCCGCATTGTTTCATCTTTCCGCATTGTTTCATCTTTCCGCATTGTTTCATCTTTCCGCATTGTTTCATCTTTCCGCATTGTTTCATCTTTCCGCATTGTTTCATCTTTCCGCACTGTTTCATCTTTCCGCATTGTTTCATCTTTCCGCATTGTTTCATCTTTCCGCATTGTTTCATCTTTCCGCATTGTTTCATCTTTCCGCATTGTTTCATCTTTCATCTTTCCGCATTGTTTCATCCTTCATCTTTCCGCATTGTTTCATCTTTCATCTTTCCGCATTGTTTCATCTTTCATCTTTCCGCATTGTTTCATCTTTCCGCATTGTTTCATCTTTCATCTTCCGCATTCTTTCATCTTTCATCTTTCCGCATTGTTTCATCTTTCATCTTTCCGCATTGTTTCATCTTTCATCTTTCCGCATTGTTTCATCTTTCATCTTTCCGCATTGTTTATCTTTCCGCATTGTTTCATCTTTCCGCATTTTTTCATCTTTCCGCATTGTTTCATCTTTCCGCATTGTTTCATCTTTCCGCATTGTTTCATCTTTCCGCATTGTTTCATCTTTCCGCATTGTTTCATCTTTCATCTTTCCGCATTGTTTCATCTTTCATCTTTCCGCATTCTTTCATCTTTCATCCTTCCGCATTGTTTCATCTTTCATCTTTCCGCATTGTTTCATCTTTCATCTTTCCGCATTGTTTCATCTTTCATCTTTCCGCATTGTTTCATCTTTCATATTTCCGCATTCTTTCATCTTTCATCTTTCCGCATTGTTTCATCTTTCATCTTCCGCATTCTTTCATCTTTCATCTTTCCGCATTGTTTCATCTTTCATCTTTCCGCATTGTTTCATCTTTCATCTTTCCGCATTGTTTCATCTTTCATATTTCCGCATTCTTTCATCTTTCATCTTTCCGCATTGTTTCATCTTTCATCTTTCCGCAATGTTTCATCTTTCATCTTTCCGCATTGTTTCATCCTTCATCTTTCCGCATTGTTTCATCTTTCATCTTTCCGCATTGTTTCATCTTTCATCTTTCCGCATTGTTTCATCTTTCTGCATTGTTTCATCTTTCATCTTCCGCATTCTTTCATCTTTCATCTTTCCGCATTGTTTCATCTTTCATCTTTCCGCATTGTTTCATCTTTCATCTTTCCGCATTCTTTCATCTTTCATCTTTCCGCATTCTTTCATCTTTCATCTTTCCGCATTGTTTCATCTTTCATCTTTCCGCATTCTTTCATCTTTCATCTTTCCGCATTGTTTCATCTTTCCGCATTGTTTCATCTTTCATCTTCCGCATTCTTTCATCTTTCATCTTTCCGCATTGTTTCATCTTTCATCTTTCCGCATTGTTTCATCTTTCATCTTTCCGCATTGTTTCATCTTTCATATTTCCGCATTCTTTCATCTTTCATCTTTCCGCATTGTTTCATCTTTCATCTTTCCGCATTGTTTCATCTTTCATCTATCCGCATTGTTTCATCTTTCATCTTTCCGCATTGTTTCATCTTTCATCTTTCCGCATTCTTTCATCTTTCATCTTTCCGCATTCTTTCATCTTTCATCTTTCCGCATTGTTTCATCTTTCATCTTTCCGCATTCTTTCCTCTTTCATCTTTCCGCATTGTTTCATCTTTCATCTTTCCGCATTGTTTCATCTTTCATCTTCCGCATTCTGTCATCTTTCATCTTTCCGCATTGTTTCATCTTTCATCTTTCCGCATTTTTTCATCTTTCATCTTTCCGCATTGTTTCATCTTTCATCTTTCCGCATTGTTTCATCTTTCATCTTTCCGCATTGTTTCATTTTTCCGCATTGTTTCATCTTTCATCTTCCGCATTCTTTCATCTTTCATCTTTCCGCATTGTTTCATCTTTCATCTTTCCGCATTGTTTCATCTTTCATCTTTCCGCATTTTTTCATCTTTCATCTTTCCGCATTGTTTCATCTTTCATCTTTCCGCATTGTTTCATCTTTCCGCATTGTTTCATCTTTCCGCATTGTTTCATCTTTCCGCATTGTTTCATCTTTCCGCATTGTTTCATCTTTCCGCATTGTTTCATCTTTCATCTTTCCGCATTGTTTCATCTTTCATCTTTCCGCATTCTTTCATCTTTCATCTTTCCGCATTGTTTCATCTTTCATCTTTCCGCATTGTTTCATCTTTCATCTTTCCGCATTCTTTCATCTTTCATCTTTCCGCATTCTTTCATCTTTCATCTTTCCGCATTGTTTCATCTTTCCGCATTGTTTCATCTTTCCGCATTGTTTCATCTTTCCGCATTGTTTCATCTTTCATCTTCCGCATTCTTTCATCTTCCATCTTTCCGCATTGTTTCATCTTACATCTTTCCGCATTTTTTCATCTTTCATCTTTCCGCATTGTTTCATCTTTCATCTTTCCGCATTGTTTCATCTTTCATCTTTCCGCATTGTTTCAACTTTCCGCATTGTTTCATCTTTCATCTTTCCGCATTGTTTCATCTTTCATCTTTCCGCATTCTTTCATCTTTCATCTTTCCGCATTGTTTCATCTTTCATCTTTCCGCATTCTTTCATCTTTCATCTTTCCGCATTGTTTCATCTTTCCGCATTGTTTCATCTTTCCGCATTGTTTCATCTTTCCGCATTGTTTCATCTTTCATCTTTCCGCATTGTTTCATCTTTCATCTTTCCGCATTGTTTCATCTTTCATCTTTCCGCATTGTTTCATCTTTCATCTTTCCGCATTGTTTCATCTTTCATATTTCCGCATTGTTTCATCTTTCATCTTTCCGCATTGTTTCATCTTACATCTTTTCGCAATGTTTCATCTTTCATCTTTCCGCATTGTTTCATCTTTCATCTTTCCGCATTGTTTCATCTTTCATCTTTCCGCATTGTTTCATCTTTCTGCATTGTTTCATCTTTCCGCATTGTTTCTTCTTTCCGCATTGTTTCATCTTTCATCTTTCCGCATTGTTTCATCTTTCATCTTTCCGCATTGTTTCATCTTTCCGCATTGTTTCATCTTTCCGCATTGTTTCATCTTTCCGCATTGTTTCATCTTTCCGCATTGTTTCATCTTTCCGCATTGTTTCATCTTTCCGCATTGTTTCATCTTTCCGCATTGTTTCATCTTTCCGCATTGTTTCATCTTTCCGCATTGTTTCATCTTTCCGCATTGTTTCATCTTTCCGCATTGTTTCATCTTTCCGCATTGTTTCATCTTTCATCTTTCCGCATTGTTTCATCTTTCATCTTTCCGCATTGTTTCATCTTTCATGTTTCCGCATTGTTTCATCTTTCCGCATTGTTTCATCTTTCCGCATTGTTTCATCTTTCCGCATTGTTTCATCTTTCATCTTCCGCATTCTTTCATCTTTCCGCATTGTTTCATCTTTCCGCATTGTTTCATCTTTCATCTTTCCGCATTGATTCATCTTTCATCTTTCCGCATTGTTTCATCTTTCATCTTTCCGCATTCTTTCATCTTTCATCTTTCCGCATTGTTTCATCTTTCCGCATTGTTTCATCTTTCCGCATTGTTTCATCTTTCCGCATTGTTTCATCTTTCCGCATTGTTTCATCTTTCCGCATTGTTTCATCTTTCCGCATTGTTTCATCTTTCCGCATTGTTTCACCTTTCCGCATTGTTTCATCTTTCCGCATTGTTTCATCTTTCCGCATTGTTTCATCTTTCCGCATTGTTTCATCTTTCCGCATTGTTTCATCTTTCCGCATTGTTTCATCTTTCATCTTTCCGCTTTGATTCATCTTTCATCTTTCCGCATTGTTTCATCTTTCATCTTTCCGCATTGTTTCATCTTTCATCTTTCCGCATTCTTTCATCTTTCATCTTTCCGCATTGTTTCATCTTTCATCTTTCCGCATTGTTTCATCTTTCATCTTCCGCATTCTGTCATCTTTCATCTTTCCGCATTGTTTCATCTTTCATCTTTCCGCATTTTTTCATCTTTCATCTTTCCGCATTCTTTCATCTTTCATCTTTCCGCATTGTTTCATCTTTCATCTTTCCGCATTTTTTCATCTTTCATCTTTCCGCATTGTTTCATCTTTCATCTTTCCGCATTGTTTCATCTTTCCGCATTGTTTCATCTTTCCGCATTGTTTCATCTTTCCGCATTGTTTCATCTTTCCGCATTGTTTCATCTTTCCGCATTGTTTCATCTTTCCGCATTGTTTCATCTTTCCGCATTGTTTCATCTTTCCGCATTGTTTCATCTTTCCGCATTGTTTCATCTTTCCGCATTGTTTCATCTTTCCGCATTGTTTCATCTTTCCGCATTGTTTCATCTTTCCGCATTGTTTCATCTTTCCGCATTGTTTCATCTTTCCGCATTGTTTCATCTTTCCGCATTGTTTCATCTTTCCGCATTGTTTCATCTTTCCGCATTGTTTCATCTTTCCGCATTGTTTCATCTTTCCGCATTGTTTCATCTTTCCGCATTGTTTCATCTTTCCGCATTGTTTCATCTTTCCGCATTGTTTCATCTTTCATCTTTCCGCATTGTTTCATCTTTCATCTTTCCGCATTGTTTCATCTTTCATCTTTCCGCATTGTTTCATCTTTCATCTTTCCGCATTGTTTCATCTTTCATCTTTCCGCATTGTTTCATCTTCATCTTTCCGCATTCTTTCATCTTTCATCTTTCCGCATTGTTTCATCTTTCATCTTTCCTCATTGTTTCATCTTTCATCTTTCCGCATTGTTTCATCTTTCCGCATTGTTTCATCTTTCATCTTCCGCATTCTTTCATCTTTCATCTTTCCGCATTGTTTCATCTTTCATCTTTCCGCATTTTTTCATCTTTCATCCTTTCCGCATTGTTTCATCTTTCATCTTTCCGCATTTTTTCATCTTTCATCCTTTCCGCATTGTTTCATCTTTCCGCATTGTTTCATCTTTCCGCATTGTTTCATCTTTCCGCATTGTTTCATCTTTCCGCATTGTTTCATCTTTCCGCATTGTTTCATCTTTCCGCATTGTTTCATCTTTCCGCATTGTTTCATCTTTCCGCATTGTTTCATCTTTCCGCATTGTTTCATCTTTCCGCATTGTTTCATCTTTCCGCATTGTTTCATCTTTCCGCATTGTTTCATCTTTCCGCATTGTTTCATCTTTCCGCATTGTTTCATCTTTCCGCATTGTTTCATCTTTCCGCATTGTTTCATCTTTCCGCATTGTTTCATCTTTCCGCATTGTTTCATCTTTCCGCATTGTTTCATCTTTCCGCATTGTTTCATCTTTCCGCATTGTTTCATCTTTCCGCATTGTTTCATCTTTCCGCATTGTTTCATCTTTCCGCATTGTTTCATCTTTCCGCATTGTTTCATCTTTCCGCATTGTTTCATCTTTCCGCATTGTTTCATCTTTCCGCATTGTTTCATCTTTCCGCATTGTTTCATCTTTCCGCATTGTTTCATCTTTCCGCATTGTTTCATCTTTCCGCATTGTTTCATCTTTCCGCATTGTTTCATCTTTCCGCATTGTTTCATCTTTCCGCATTGTTTCATCTTTCCGCATTGTTTCATCTTTCCGCATTGTTTCATCTTTCCGCATTGTTTCATCTTTCATCTTTCCGCATTGTTTCATCTTTCATCTTTCCGCATTGTTTCATCTTTCATGTTTCCGCATTGTTTCATCTTTCCGCATTGTTTCATCTTTCATCTTCCGCATTCTTTCATCTTTCATCTTTCCGCATTGTTTCATCTTTCATCTTTCCGCATTTTTTCATCTTTCATCTTTCCGCATTGTTTCATCTTTCATCTTTCCGCATTGTTTCATCTTTCATCCTTTGCGCATTGTTTCATCTTTCCGCATTGTTTCATCTTTCATCTTCCGCATTCTTTCATCTTTCATCTTTCCGCATTGTTTCATCTTTCAGATTTCCGCATTTTTTCATCTTTCATCTTTCCGCATTGTTTCATCTTTCATCTTTCCGCATTGATTCATCTTTCCGCATTGTTTCATCTTTCCGCATTGTTTCATCTTTCCGCATTGTTTCATCTTTCCGCATTGTTTCATCTTTCCGCATTGTTTCATCTTTCGGCATTGTTTCATCTTTCCGCATTGTTTCATCTTTCCGCATTGTTTCACCTTTCCGCATTGTTTCATCTTTCCGCATTGTTTCATCTTTCCGCATTGTTTCATCTTTCCGCATTGTTTCATCTTTCCGCATAGTTTCATCTTTCCGCATTGTTTCATCTTTCATCTTTCCGCATTGTTTCATCTTTCATCTTTCCGCATTGTTTCATCTTTCATCTTTCCGCATTGTTTCATCTTTCATATTTCCGCATTCTTTCATCTTTCATCTTTCCGCATTGTTTCATCTTTCATCTTTCCGCAATGTTTCATCTTTCATCTTTCCGCATTGTTTCATCTTTCATCTTTCCGCATTCTTTCATCTTTCATCTTTCCGCATTGTTTCATCTTTCATCTTTCCGCATTGTTTCATCTTTCCGCATTGTTTCATCTTTCCGCATTGTTTCATCTTTCCGCATTGTTTCATCTTTCCGCATTGTGTCATCTTTCCGCATTGTTTCAGCTTTCCGCATTGTTTCATCTTTCCGCATTGTTTCATCTTTCCGCATTGTTTCATCTTTCCGCATTGTTTCATCTTTCCGCATTGTTTCATCTTTCCGCATTGTTTCATCTTTCCGCATTGTTTCATCTTTCCGCATTGTTTCATCTTTCCGCATTGTTTCATCTTTCCGCATTGTTTCATCTTTCCGCATTGTTTCATATTTCCGCATTGTTTCATCTTTCCGCATTGTTTCATCTTTCCGCATTGTTTCATCTTTCCGCATTGTTTCTTCTTTCCGCATTGTTTCATCTTTCCGCATTGTTTCATCTTTCCGCATTGTTTCATCTTTCCGCATTGTTTCATCTTTCCGCATTGTTTCATCTTTCCGCATTGTTTCATCTTTCCGCATTGTTTCATCTTTCCGCATTGTTTCATCTTTCCGCATTGTTTCATCTTTCCGCATTGTTTCATCTTTCCGCATTGTTTCATCTTTCCGCATTGTTTCATCTTTCCGCATTGTTTCATCTTTCCGCATTGTTTCATCTTTCCGCATTGTTTCATCTTTCCGCATTGTTTCATCTTTCCGCATTGTTTCATCTTTCCGCATTGTTTCATCTTTCCGCATTGTTTCATCTTTCCGCATTGTTTCATCTTTCCGCATTGTTTCATCTTTCCGCATTGTTTCATCTTTCCGCATTGTTTCATCTTTCCGCATTGTTTCATCTTTCCGCATTGTTTCATCTTTCATCTTTCCGCATTGTTTCATCCTTCATCTTTCCGCATTGTTTCATCTTTCATCTTTCCGCATTGTTTCATCTTTCATCTTTCCGCATTGTTTCATCTTTCCGCATTGTTTCATCTTTCATCTTCCGAATTCTTTCATCTTTCATCTTTCCGCATTGTTTCATCTTTCATCTTTCCGCATTGTTTCATCTTTCATCTTTCCGCATTGTTTCATCTTTCCGCATTGTTTCATCTTTCCGCATTTTTTCATCTTTCCGCATTGTTTCATCTTTCCGCATTGTTTCATCTTTCCGCATTGTTTCATCTTTCCGCATTGTTTCATCTTTCATCTTTCCGCATTGTTTCATCTTTCATCTTTCCGCATTCTTTCATCTTTCATCCTTCCGCATTGTTTCATCTTTCATCTTTCCGCATTGTTTCATCTTTCATCTTTCCGCATTCTTTCATCTTTCATCTTTCCGCATTGTTTCATCTTTCATCTTTCCGCATTCTTTCATCTTTCATCTTTCCGCATTGTTTCATCTTTCCGCATTGTTTCATCTTTCATCTTCCGCATTCTTTCATCTTTCATCTTTCCGCATTGTTTCATCTTTCATCTTTCCGCATTGTTTCATCTTTCATCTTTCCGCATTGTTTCATCTTTCATATTTCCGCATTCTTTCATCTTTCATCTTTCCGCATTGTTTCATCTTTCATCTTTCCGCAATGTTTCATCTTTCATCTTTCCGCATTGTTTCATCCTTCATCTTTCCGCATTGTTTCATCTTTCATCTTTCCGCATTGTTTCATCTTTCATCTTTCCGCATTGTTTCATCTTTCCGCATTGTTTCATCTTTCATCTTCCGCATTCTTTCATCTTTCATCTTTCCGCATTGTTTCATCTTTCATCTTTCCGCATTGTTTCATCTTTCATCTTTCCGCATTCTTTCATCTTTCATCTTTCCGCATTCTTTCATCTTTCATCTTTCCGCATTGTTTCATCTTTCATCTTTCCGCATTCTTTCATCTTTCATCTTTCCGCATTGTTTCATCTTTCCGCATTGTTTCATCTTTCATCTTCCGCATTCTTTCATCTTTCATCTTTCCGCATTGTTTCATCTTTCATCTTTCCGCATTGTTTCATCTTTCATCTTTCCGCATTGTTTCATCTTTCATATTTCCGCATTCTTTCATCTTTCATCTTTCCGCATTGTTTCATCTTTCATCTTTCCGCATTGTTTCATCTTTCATCTATCCGCATTGTTTCATCTTTCATCTTTCCGCATTGTTTCATCTTTCATCTTTCCGCATTCTTTCATCTTTCATCTTTCCGCATTCTTTCATCTTTCATCTTTCCGCATTGTTTCATCTTTCCGCATTGTTTCATCTTTCCGCATTGTTTCATCTTTCCGCATTGTTTCATCTTTCCGCATTCTTTCATCTTTCATCTTTCCGCATTGTTTCATCTTTCCGCATTGTTTCATCTTTCCGCATTGTTTCATCTTTCCGCATTGTTTCATCTTTCCGCATTGTTTCATCTTTCCGCATAGTTTCATCTTTCCGCATTGTTTCATCTTTCATCTTTCCGCATTGTTTCATCTTTCATCATTCCGCATTGTTTCATCTTTCATCATTCCGCATTGTTTCATCTTTCATCTTTCCGCATTGTTTCATCTTTCATCTTTCCGCATTGTTTCATCTTTCATATTTCCGCATTCTTTCATCTTTCATCTTTCCGCATTGTTTCATCTTTCATCTTTCCGCAATGTTTCATCTTTCATCTTTCCGCATTGTTTCATCTTTCCGCATTGTTTCATCTTTCCGCATTGTTTCATCTTTCCGCATTGTTTCATCTTTCCGCATTGTTTCATCTTTCCGCATTGTTTCATCTTTCCGCATTGTTTCATCTTTCCGCATTGTTTCATCTTTCCGCATTGTTTCATCTTTCCGCATTGTTTCATCTTTCCGCATTGTTTCATCTTTCCGCATTGTTTCATCTTTCCGCATTGTTTCATCTTTCCGCATTGTTTCATCTTTCCGCATTGTTTCATCTTTCCGCATTGTTTCATCTTTCAGCATTGTTTCATCTTTCCGCATTGTTTCATCTTTCCGCATTGTTTCATCTTTCCGCATTGTTTCATCTTTCCGCATTGTTTCATCTTTCCGCATTGTTTCATCTTTCCGCATTGTTTCATCTTTCATCTTTCCGCATTGTTTCATCTTTCATCTTTCCGCATTGTTTCATCTTTCATGTTTCCGCATTGTTTCATCTTTCCGCATTGTTTCATCTTTCATCTTCCGCATTCTTTCATCTTTCATCTTTCCGCATTGTTTCATCTTTCATCTTTCCGCATTTTTTCATCTTTCATCTTTCCGCATTGTTTCATCTTTCATCTTTCCGCATTGTTTCATCTTTCATCCTTTGCGCATTGTTTCATCTTTCCGCATTGTTTCATCTTTCATCTTCCGCATTCTTTCATCTTTCATCTTTCCGCATTGTTTCATCTTTCAGATTTCCGCATTTTTTCATCTTTCATCTTTCCGCATTGTTTCATCTTTCATCTTTCCGCATTGATTCATCTTTCCGCATTGTTTCATCTTTCCGCATTGTTTCATCTTTCCGCATTGTTTCATCTTTCCGCATTGTTTCATCTTTCCGCATTGTTTCATCTTTCCGCATTGTTTCATCTTTCCGCATTGTTTCATCTTTCCGCATTGTTTCACCTTTCCGCATTGTTTCATCTTTCCGCATTGTTTCATCTTTCCGCATTGTTTCATCTTTCCGCATTGTTTCATCTTTCCGCATAGTTTCATCTTTCCGCATTGTTTCATCTTTCATCTTTCCGCATTGTTTCATCTTTCATCTTTCCGCATTGTTTCATCTTTCATCTTTCCGCATTGTTTCATCTTTCATATTTCCGCATTCTTTCATCTTTCATCTTTCCGCATTGTTTCATCTTTCATCTTTCCGCAATGTTTCATCTTTCATCTTTCCGCATTGTTTCATCTTTCATCTTTCCGCATTCTTTCATCTTTCATCTTTCCGCATTGTTTCATCTTTCATCTTTCCGCATTGTTTCATCTTTCCGCATTGTTTCATCTTTCCGCATTGTTTCATCTTTCCGCATTGTTTCATCTTTCCGCATTGTTTCATCTTTCCGCATTGTTTCAGCTTTCCGCATTGTTTCATCTTTCCGCATTGTTTCATCTTTCCGCATTGTTTCATCTTTCCGCATTGTTTCATCTTTCCGCATTGTTTCATCTTTCCGCATTGTTTCATCTTTCCGCATTGTTTCATCTTTCCGCATTGTTTCATCTTTCCGCATTGTTTCATCTTTCCGCATTGTTTCATCTTTCCGCATTGTTTCATCTTTCCGCATTGTTTCATCTTTCCGCATTGTTTCATCTTTCCGCATTGTTTCATCTTTCCGCATTGTTTCTTCTTTCCGCATTGTTTCATCTTTCCGCATTGTTTCATCTTTCCGCATTGTTTCATCTTTCATCTTTCCGCATTGTTTCATCTTTCATATTTCCGCATTCTTTCATCTTTCATCCTTCCGCATTGTTTCATCTTTCATCTTTCCGCATTGTTTCATCTTTCATCTTTCCGCATTCTTTCATCTTTCATCTTTCCGCATTGTTTCATCTTTCATCTTTCCGCATTCTTTCATCTTTCATCTTTCCGCATTGTTTCATCTTTCCGCATTGTTTCATCTTTCATCTTCCGCATTCTTTCATCTTTCATCTTTCCGCATTGTTTCATCTTTCATCTTTCCGCATTGTTTCATCTTTCATCTTTCCGCATTGTTTCATCTTTCATATTTCCGCATTCTTTCATCTTTCATCTTTCCGCATTGTTTCATCTTTCATCTTTCCGCAATGTTTCATCTTTCATCTTTCCGCATTGTTTCATCCTTCATCTTTCCGCATTGTTTCATCTTTCATCTTTCCGCATTGTTTCATCTTTCATCTTTCCGCATTGTTTCATCTTTCCGCATTGTTTCATCTTTCATCTTTCCGCATTGTTTCATCTTTCCGCATTGTTTCATCTTTCATCTTCCGCATTCTTTCATCTTTCATCTTTCCGCATTGTTTCATCTTTCATCTTTCCGCATTGTTTCATCTTTCATCTTTCCGCATTGTTTCATCTTTCATATTTCCGCATTCTTTCATCTTTCATCTTTCCGCATTGTTTCATCTTTCATCTTTCCGCATTGTTTCATCTTTCATCTATCCGCATTGTTTCATCTTTCATCTTTCCGCATTGTTTCATCTTTCATCTTTCCGCATTCTTTCATCTTTCATCTTTCCGCATTCTTTCATCTTTCATCTTTCCGCATTGTTTCATCTTTCCGCATTGTTTCATCTTTCCGCATTGTTTCATCTTTCCGCATTGTTTCATCTTTCCGCATTCTTTCATCTTTCATCTTTCCGCATTGTTTCATCTTTCCGCATTGTTTCATCTTTCCGCATTGTTTCATCTTTCCGCATTGTTTCATCTTTCCGCATTGTTTCATCTTTCCGCATAGTTTCATCTTTCCGCATTGTTTCATCTTTCATCTTTCCGCATTGTTTCATCTTTCATCATTCCGCATTGTTTCATCTTTCATCATTCCGCATTGTTTCATCTTTCATCTTTCCGCATTGTTTCATCTTTCATCTTTCCGCATTGTTTCATCTTTCATATTTCCGCATTCTTTCATCTTTCATCTTTCCGCATTGTTTCATCTTTCATCTTTCCGCAATGTTTCATCTTTCATCTTTCCGCATTGTTTCATCTTTCATCTTTCCGCATTCTTTCATCTTCCATCTTTCCGCATTGTTTCATCTTTCATCTTTCCGCATTTTTTCATCTTTCATCTTTCCGCATTGTTTCATCTTTCATCTTTCCGCATTGTTTCATCTTTCATCTTTCCGCATTGTTTCATCTTTCCGCATTGTTTCATCTTTCATCTTTCCGCATTGTTTCATCTTTCATCTTTCCGCATTCTTTCATCTTTCACCTTTCCGCATTGTTTCATCTTTCATCTTTCCGCATTCTTTCATCTTTCATCTTTCCGCATTGTTTCATCTTTCCGCATTGTTTCATCTTTCATCTTTCCGCATTGTTTCATCTTTCATCTTTCCGCATTGTTTCATCTTTCATCTTTCCGCATTGTTTCATCTTTCATCTTTCCGCATTGTTTCATCTTTCATATTTCCGCATTCTTTCATCTTTCATCTTTCCGCATTGTTTCATCTTACATCTTTCCGCAATGTTTCATCTTTCATCTTTCATCTTTCCGCATTGTTTCATCTTTCATCTTTCCGCATTCTTTCATCTTTCATATTTCCGCATTGTTTCATCTTTCCGCATTGTTTCATCTTTCCGCATTGTTTCATCTTTCCGCATTGTTTCATCTTTCCGCATTGTTTCATCTTTCCGCATTGTTTCATCTTTCCGCATTGTTTCATCTTTCATCTTTCCGCATTGTTTCATCTTTCATCTTTCCGCATTCTTTCATCTTTCATCTTTCCGCATTGTTTCATCTTTCATCTTTCCGCATTGTTTCATCTTTCATCTTTCCGCATTCTTTCATCTTTCATCTTTCCGCATTGTTTCATCTTTCATCTTTCCGCATTGTTTCATCTTTCCGCATTGTTTCATCTTTCCGCATTGTTTCATCTTTCATCTTTCCGCATTGTTTCATCTTTCATCTTTCCGCATTTTTTCATCTTTCATCTTTCCGCATTGTTTCATCTTTCATCTTTCCGCATTGTTTCATCTTTCATCTTTCCGCATTGTTTCATCTTTCATCTTTCCGCATTGTTTCATCTTTCCGCATTGTTTCATCTTTCCGCATTGTTTCATCTTTCCGCATTGTTTCATCTTTCCGCATTGTTTCATCTTTCCGCATTGTTTCATCTTTCCGCATTGTTTCATCTTTCATCTTTCCGCATTGTTTCATCTTTCATCTTTCCGCATTCTTTCATCTTTCATCTTTCCGCATTGTTTCATCTTTCATTTTTCCGCATTGTTTCATCTTTCATCTTTCCGCATTGTTTCATCTTTCATCTTCCGCATTCTTTCATCTTTCATCTTTCCGCATTGTTTCATCTTTCCGCATTGTTTCATCTTTCATCTTCCGCATTCTTTCATCTTTCATCTTTCCGCATTGTTTCATCTTTTCGCATTGTTTCATCTTTCATCTTTCCGCATTGTTTCATCTTTCATCTTTCCGCATTGTTTCATCTTTCATCTTTCCGCATTGTTTCATCTTTCATATTTCCGCATTCTTTCATCTTTCATCTTTCCGCATTGTTTCATCTTTCATCTTTCCGCAATGTTTCATCTTTCATCTTTCCGCATTGTTTCATCTTTCATCTTTCCGCATTCTTTCATCTTTCATCTTTCCGCATTGTTTCATCTTTCATCTTTCCGCATTGTTTCATCTTTCCGCATTGTTTCATCTTTCCGCATTGTTTCATCTTTCCGCATTGTTTCATCTTTCCGCATTGTTTCATCTTTCCGCATTGTTTCAGCTTTCCGCATTGTTTCATCTTTCCGCATTGTTTCATCTTTCCGCATTGTTTCATCTTTCCGCATTGTTTCATCTTTCCGCATTGTTTCATCTTTCCGCATTGTTTCATCTTTCCGCATTGTTTCATCTTTCCGCATTGTTTCATCTTTCCGCATTGTTTCATCTTTCCGCATTGTTTCATCTTTCCGCATTGTTTCATCTTTCCGCATTGTTTCATCTTTCCGCATTGTTTCATCTTTCCGCATTGTTTCATCTTTCCGCATTGTTTCTTCTTTCCGCATTGTTTCATCTTTCCGCATTGTTTCATCTTTCCGCATTGTTTCATCTTTCCGCATTGTTTCATCTTTCCGCATTGTTTCATCTTTCCGCATTGTTTCATCTTTCCGCATTGTTTCATCTTTCCGCATTGTTTCATCTTTCCGCATTGTTTCATCTTTCCGCATTGTTTCATCTTTCCGCATTGTTTCATCTTTCCGCATTGTTTCATCTTTCCGCATTGTTTCATCTTTCCGCATTGTTTCATCTTTCCGCATTGTTTCATCTTTCCGCATTGTTTCATCTTTCCGCATTGTTTCATCTTTCCGCATTGTTTCATCTTTCCGCATTGTTTCATCTTTCCGCATTGTTTCATCTTTCCGCATTGTTTCATCTTTCCGCATTGTTTCATCTTTCCGCATTGTTTCATCTTTCCGCATTGTTTCATCTTTCCGCATTGTTTCATCTTTCCGCATTGTTTCATCTTTCCGCATTGTTTCATCTTTCCGCATTGTTTCATCTTTCCGCATTGTTTCATCTTTCCGCATTGTTTCATCTTTCCGCATTGTTTCATCTTTCATCTTTCCGCATTGTTTCATCCTTCATCTTTCCGCATTGTTTCATCTTTCATCTTTCCGCATTGTTTCATCTTTCATCTTTCCGCATTGTTTCATCTTTCCGCATTGTTTCATCTTTCATCTTCCGAATTCTTTCATCTTTCATCTTTCCGGATTGTTTCATCTTTCATCTTTCCGCATTGTTTCATCTTTCATCTTTCCGCATTGTTTCATCTTTCCGCATTGTTTCATCTTTCCGCATTTTTTCATCTTTCCGCATTGTTTCATCTTTCCGCATTGTTTCATCTTTCCGCATTGTTTCATCTTTCCGCATTGTTTCATCTTTCATCTTTCCGCATTGTTTCATCTTTCATCTTTCCGCATTCTTTCATCTTTCATCCTTCCGCATTGTTTCATCTTTCATCTTTCCGCATTGTTTCATCTTTCATCTTTCCGCATTCTTTCATCTTTCATCTTTCCGCATTGTTTCATCTTTCATCTTTCCGCATTCTTTCATCTTTCATCTTTCCGCATTGTTTCATCTTTCCGCATTGTTTCATCTTTCATCTTCCGCATTCTTTCATCTTTCATCTTTCCGCATTGTTTCATCTTTCATCTTTCCGCATTGTTTCATCTTTCATCTTTCCGCATTGTTTCATCTTTCATATTTCCGCATTCTTTCATCTTTCATCTTTCCGCATTGTTTCATCTTTCATCTTTCCGCAATGTTTCATCTTTCATCTTTCCGCATTGTTTCATCCTTCATCTTTCCGCATTGTTTCATCTTTCATCTTTCCGCATTGTTTCATCTTTCATCTTTCCGCATTGTTTCATCTTTCCGCATTGTTTCATCTTTCATCTTTCCGCATTGTTTCATCTTTCCGCATTGTTTCATCTTTCATCTTCCGCATTCTTTCATCTTTCATCTTTCCGCATTGTTTCATCTTTCATCTTTCCGCATTGTTTCATCTTTCATCTTTCCGCATTGTTTCATCTTTCATATTTCCGCATTCTTTCATCTTTCATCTTTCCGCATTGTTTCATCTTTCATCTTTCCGCATTGTTTCATCTTTCATCTATCCGCATTGTTTCATCTTTCATCTTTCCGCATTGTTTCATCTTTCATCTTTCCGCATTCTTTCATCTTTCTTCTTTCCGCATTCTTTCATCTTTCATCTTTCCGCATTGTTTCATCTTTCCGCATTGTTTCATCTTTCCGCATTGTTTCATCTTTCCGCATTGTTTCATCTTTCCGCATTCTTTCATCTTTCATCTTTCCGCATTGTTTCATCTTTCCGCATTGTTTCATCTTTCCGCATTGTTTCATCTTTCCGCATTGTTTCATCTTTCCGCATTGTTTCATCTTTCCGCATAGTTTCATCTTTCCGCATTGTTTCATCTTTCATCTTTCCGCATTGGTTCATCTTTCATCATTCCGCATTGTTTCATCTTTCATCATTCCGCATTGTTTCATCTTTCATCTTTCCGCATTGTTTCATCTTTCATCTTTCCGCATTGTTTCATCTTTCATATTTCCGCATTCTTTCATCTTTCATCTTTCCGCATTGTTTCATCTTTCATCTTTCCGCAATGTTTCATCTTTCATCTTTCCGCATTGTTTCATCTTTCCGCATTGTTTCATCTTTCCGCATTGTTTCATCTTTCCGCATTGTTTCATCTTTCCGCATTGTTTCATCTTTCCGCATTGTTTCATCTTTCCGCATTGTTTCATCTTTCCGCATTGTTTCATCTTTCCGCATTGTTTCATCTTTCCGCATTGTTTCATCTTTCCGCATTGTTTCATCTTTCCGCATTGTTTCATCTTTCCGCATTGTTTCATCTTTCCGCATTGTTTCATCTTTCCGCATTGTTTCATCTTTCCGCATTGTTTCATCTTTCCGCATTGTTTCATCTTTCCGCATTGTTTCATCTTTCCGCATTGTTTCATCTTTCCGCATTGTTTCATCTTTCCGCATTGTTTCATCTTTCCGCATTGTTTCATCTTTCCGCATAGTTTCATCTTTCCGCATTGTTTCATCTTTCATCTTTCCGCATTGTTTCATCTTTCATCTTTCCGCATTGTTTCATCTTTCATCTTTCCGCATTGTTTCATCTTTCATCTTTCCGCATTGTTTCATCTTTCATCTTTCCGCATTGTTTCATCTTTCATCTTTCCGCATTGTTTCATCTTTCATATTTCCGCATTCTTTCATCTTTCATCTTTCCGCATTGTTTCATCTTTCATCTTTCCGCAATGTTTCATCTTTCATCTTTCCGCATTGTTTCATCTTTCATCTTTCCGCATTCTTTCATCTTCCATCTTTCCGCATTGTTTCATCTTTCATCTTTCCGCATTTTTTCATCTTTCATCTTTCCGCATTGTTTCATCTTTCATCTTTCCGCATTGTTTCATCTTTCATCTTTCCGCATTGTTTCATCTTTCATCTTTCCGCATTGTTTCATCTTTCATCTTTCCGCATTCTTTCATCTTTCATCTTTCCGCATTGTTTCATCTTTCATCTTTCCGCATTCTTTCATCTTTCATCTTTCCGCATTGTTTCATCTTTCCGCATTGTTTCATCTTTCATCTTTCCGCATTGTTTCATCTTTCATCTTTCCGCATTGTTTCATCTTTCATCTTTCCGCATTGTTTCATCTTTCATCTTTCCGCATTGTTTCATCTTTCATATTTCCGCATTCTTTCATCTTTCATCTTTCCGCATTGTTTCATCTTACATCTTTCCGCAATGTTTCATCTTTCATCTTTCCGCATTGTTTCATCTTACATCTTTCCGCAATGTTTCATCTTTCATCTTTCATCTTTCCGCATTGTTTCATCTTTCATCTTTCCGCATTCTTTCATCTTTCATATTTCCGCATTGTTTCATCTTTCCGCATTGTTTCATCTTTCCGCATTGTTTCATCTTTCCGCATTGTTTCATCTTTCCGCATTGTTTCATCTTTCCGCATTGTTTCATCTTTCCGCATTGTTTCATCTTTCATCTTTCCGCATTGTTTCATCTTTCATCTTTCCGCATTCTTTCATCTTTCATCTTTCCGCATTGTTTCATCTTTCATCTTTCCGCATTGTTTCATCTTTCATCTTTCCGCATTCTTTCATCTTTCATCTTTCCGCATTGTTTCATCTTTCATCTTTCCGCATTGTTTCATCTTTCCGCATTGTTTCATCTTTCCGCATTGTTTCATCTTTCATCTTTCCGCATTGTTTCATCTTTCATCTTTCCGCATTTTTTCATCTTTCATCTTTCCGCATTGTTTCATCTTTCATCTTTCCGCATTGTTTCATCTTTCATCTTTCCGCATTGTTTCATCTTTCATCTTTCCGCATTGTTTCATCTTTCCGCATTGTTTCATCTTTCCGCATTGTTTCATCTTTCCGCATTGTTTCATCTTTCCGCATTGTTTCATCTTTCCGCATTGTTTCATCTTTCCGCATTGTTTCATCTTTCCGCATTGTTTCATCTTTCCGCATTGTTTCATCTTTCATCTTTCCGCATTGTTTCATCTTTCATCTTTCCGCATTCTTTCATCTTTCATCTTTCCGCATTGTTTCATCTTTCATTTTTCCGCATTGTTTCATCTTTCATCTTTCCGCATTGTTTCATCTTTCATCTTCCGCATTCTTTCATCTTTCATCTTTCCGCATTGTTTCATCTTTCCGCATTGTTTCATCTTTCATCTTCCGCATTCTTTCATCTTTCATCTTTCCGCATTGTTTCATCTTTTCGCATTGTTTCATCTTTCATCTTTCCGCATTGTTTCATCTTTCAGCTTTCCGCATTGTTTATTCTTTCATCTTTCCGCATTCTTTCATCTTTCATCTTTCCGCATTGTATCATCTTTCATCTTTCCGCATTGTTTCATCTTTCATCTTTCCGCATTGTTTCATCTTTCATGTTTCCGCATTGTTTCATCTTTCATCTTTCCGCATTGTTTCATCTTTCATCTTTCCGCATTCTTTCATCTTTCATCTTTCCGCATTGTTTCATCTTTCCGCATTGTTTCATCTTTCCGCATTGTTTCATCTTTCCGCATTGTTTCATCTTTCCGCATTGTTTCATCTTTCCGCATTGTTTCATCTTTCCGCATTCTTTCATCTTTCATCTTTCCGCATTGTTTCATCTTTCCGCATTGTTTCATCTTTCCGCATTGTTTCATCTTTCCGCATTGTTTCATCTTTCCGCATTGTTTCATCTTTCCGCATAGTTTCATCTTTCCGCATTGTTTCATCTTTCATCTTTCCGCATTGTTTCATCTTTCATCTTTCCGCATTGTTTCATCTTTCATCTTTCCGCATTGTTTCATCTTTCATCTTTCCGCATTGTTTCATCTTTCATCTTTCCGCATTGTTTCATCTTTCATCTTTCCGCATTGTTTCATCTTTCATATTTCCGCATTCTTTCATCTTTCATCTTTCCGCATTGTTTCATCTTTCATCTTTCCGCAATGTTTCATCTTTCATCTTTCCGCATTGTTTCATCTTTCATCTTTCCGCATTCTTTCATCTTTCATCTTTCCGCATTGTTTCATCTTTCATCTTTCCGAATTGTTTCATCTTTCCGCATTGTTTCATCTTTCCGCATTGTTTCATCTTTCCGCATTGTTTCATCTTTCCGCATTGTTTCATCTTTCTGCATTGTTTCATCTTTCCGCATTGTTTCATCTTTCCGCATTGTTTCATCTTTCCGCATTGTTTCATCTTTCCGCATTGTTTCATCTTTCCGCATTGTTTCATCTTTCCGCATTGTTTCATCTTTCCGCATTGTTTCATCTTTCCGCATTGTTTCATCTTTCCGCATTGTTTCATCTTTCCGCATTGTTTCATCTTTCAGCATTGTTTCATCTTTCCGCATTGTTTCATCTTTCCGCATTGTTTCATCTTTCCGCATTGTTTCATCTTTCATCTTTCCGCATTGTTTCATCCTTCATCTTTCCGCATTGTTTCATCTTTCATCTTTCCGCATTGTTTCATCTTTCATCTTTCCGCATTGTTTCATCTTTCCGCATTGTTTCATCTTTCATCTTCCGCATTCTTTCATCTTTCATCTTTCCGCATTGTTTCATCTTTCATCTTTCCGCATTGTTTCATCTTTCATCTTTCCGCATTGTTTCATCTTTCCGCATTGTTTCATCTTTCCGCATTGTTTCATCTTTCCGCATTGTTTCATCTTTCCGCATTGTTTCATCTTTCCGCATTGTTTCATCTTTCCGCATTGTTTCATCTTTCATCTTTCCGCATTGTTTCATCTTTCATCTTTCCGCATTCTTTCATCTTTCATCCTTCCGCATTGTTTCATCTTTCATCTTTCCGCATTGTTTCATCTTTCATCTTTCCGCATTCTTTCATCTTTCATCTTTCCGCATTGTTTCATCTTTCATCTTTCCGCATTCTTTCATCTTTCATCTTTCCGCATTGTTTCATCTTTCATCTTTCCGCATTGTTTCATCTTTCCGCATTGTTTCATCTTTCCGCATTGTTTCATCTTTCATCTTCCGCATTGTTTCATCTTTCATCTTTCCGCATTGTTTCATCTTTCATCTTTCCGCATTGTTTCATCTTTCATCTTTCCGCATTGTTTCATCTTTCATATTTCCGCATTCTTTCATCTTTCATCTTTCCGCATTGTTTCATCTTTCATCTTTCCGCAATGTTTCATCTTTCATCTTTCCGCATTGTTTCATCCTTCATCTTTCCGCATTGTTTCATCTTTCATCTTTCCGCATTGTTTCATCTTTCATCTTTCCGCATTGTTTCATCTTTCCGCATTGTTTCATCTTTCATCTTCCGCATTCTTTCATCTTTCATCTTTCCGCATTGTTTCATCTTTCATCTTTCCGCATTGTTTCATCTTTCATCTTTCCGCATTGTTTCATCTTTCCGCATTGTTTCATCTTTCCGCATTGTTTCATCTTTCCGCATTGTTTCATCTTTCCGCATTTTTTCATCTTTCCGCATTGTTTCATCTTTCATCTTTCCGCATTGTTTCATCTTTCATCTTTCCGCATTCTTTCATCTTTCATCCTTCCGCATTGTTTCATCTTTCATCTTTCCGCATTGTTTCATCTTTCATCTTTCCGCATTCTTTCATCTTTCATCTTTCCGCATTGTTTCATCTTTCATCTTTCCGCATTCTTTCATCTTTCATCTTTCCGCATTGTTTCATCTTTCCGCATTGTTTCATCTTTCATCTTCCGCATTCTTTCATCTTTCATCTTTCCGCATTGTTTCATCTTTCATCTTTCCGCATTGTTTCATCTTTCATCTTTCCGCATTGTTTCATCTTTCATATTTCCGCATTCTTTCATCTTTCATCTTTCCGCATTATTTCATCTTTCATCTTTCCGCATTGTTTCATCTTTCATCTTTCCGCATTGTTTCATCTTTCATCTTTCCGCATTGTTTCATCTTTCATCTTTCCGCATTCTTTCATCTTTCATCTTTCCGCATTCTTTCATCTTTCATCTTTCCGCATTGTTTCATCTTTCCGCATTGTTTCATCTTTCCGCATTCTTTCATCTTTCATCTTTCCGCATTGTTTCATCTTTCCGAATTGTTTCATCTTTCCGCATTGTTTCATCTTTCCGAATTGTTTCATCTTTCCGCATTGTTTCATCTTTCCGCATTGTTTCATCTTTCCGCATTGTTTCATCTTTCCGCATAGTTTCATCTTTCCGCATTGTTTCATCTTTCATCTTTCCGCATTGTTTCATCTTTCATCTTTCCGCATTGTTTCATCTTTCATCTTTCCGCATTGTTTCATCTTTCATATTTCCGCATTCTTTCATCTTTCATCTTTCCGCATTGTTTCATCTTTCATCTTTCCGCAATGTTTCATCTTTCATCTTTCCGCATTGTTTCATCTTTCATCTTTCCGCATTCTTTCATCTTTCATCTTTCCGCATTGTTTCATCTTTCAACTTTCCGCATTGTTTCATCTTTCCGCATTGTTTCATCTTTCCGCATTGTTTCATCTTTCCGCATTGTTTCATCTTTCCGCATTGTTTCATCTTTCCGCATTGTTTCATCTTTCCGCATTGTTTCATCTTTCCGCATTGTTTCATCTTTCCGCATTGTTTCATCTTTCCGCATTGTTTCATCTTTCCGCATTGTTTCATCTTTCCGCATTGTTTCATCTTTCCGCATTGTTTCATCTTTCCGCATTGTTTCATCTTTCCGCATTGTTTCATCTTTCCGCATTGTTTCATCTTTCCGCATTGTTTCATCTTTCCGCATTGTTTCATCTTTCCGCATTGTTTCATCTTTCATCTTTCCGCATTTTTTCATCTTTCATCTTTCCGCATTGTTTCATCTTTCATCTTTCCGCATTGTTTCATCTTTCATCTTTCCGCATTGTTTCATCTTTCATCTTTCCGCATTGTTTCATCTTTCCGCATTGTTTCATCTTTCCGCATTGTTTCATCTTTCCGCATTGTTTCATCTTTCCGCATTGTTTCATCTTTCCGCATTGTTTCATCTTTCCGCATTGTTTCATCTTTCCGCATTGTTTCATCTTTCCGCATTGTTTCATCTTTCCGCATTGTTTCATCTTTCCGCATTGTTTCATCTTTCCGCATTGTTTCATCTTTCCGCATTGTTTCATCTTTCCGCATTGTTTCATCTTTCATCTTTCCGCATTGTTTCATCTTTCATCTTTCCGCATTCTTTCATCTTTCATCTTTCCGCATTGTTTCATCTTTCATTTTTCCGCATTGTTTCATCTTTCATCTTTCCGCATTGTTTCATCTTTCATCTTCCGCATTCTTTCATCTTTCATCTTTCCGCATTGTTTCATCTTTCCGCATTGTTTCATCTTTCATCTTCCGCATTCTTTCATCTTTCATCTTTCCGCATTGTTTCATCTTTTCGCATTGTTTCATCTTTCATCTTTCCGCATTGTTTCATCTTTCAGCTTTCCGCATTGTTTCATCTTTCATCTTTCCGCATTCTTTCATCTTTCATCTTTCCGCATTGTATCATCTTTCATCTTTCCGCATTGTTTCATCTTTCATCTTTCCGCATTGTTTCATCTTTCATCTTTCCGCATTGTTTCATCTTTCATCTTTCCGCATTGTTTCATCTTTCATCTTTCCGCATTCTTTCATCTTTCATCTTTCCGCATTGTTTCATCTTTCCGCATTGTTTCATCTTTCCGCATTGTTTCATCTTTCCGCATTGTTTCATCTTTCCGCATTGTTTCATCTTTCCGCATTCTTTCATCTTTCATCTTTCCGCATTGTTTCATCTTTCCGCATTGTTTCATCTTTCCGCATTGTTTCATCTTTCCGCATTGTTTCATCTTTCCGCATTGTTTCATCTTTCCGCATAGTTTCATCTTTCCGCATTGTTTCATCTTTCATCTTTCCGCATTGTTTCATCTTTCATCTTTCCGCATTGTTTCATCTTTCATCTTTCCGCATTGTTTCATCTTTCATCTTTCCGCATTGTTTCATCTTTCATCTTTCCGCATTGTTTCATCTTTCATCTTTCCGCATTGTTTCATCTTTCATATTTCCGCATTCTTTCATCTTTCATCTTTCCGCATTGTTTCATCTTTCATCTTTCCGCAATGTTTCATCTTTCATCTTTCCGCATTGTTTCATCTTTCATCTTTCCGCATTCTTTCATCTTTCATCTTTCCGCATTGTTTCATCTTTCATCTTTCCGAATTGTTTCATCTTTCCGCATTGTTTCATCTTTCCGCATTGTTTCATCTTTCCGCATTGTTTCATCTTTCCGCATTGTTTCATCTTTCTGCATTGTTTCATCTTTCCGCATTGTTTCATCTTTCCGCATTGTTTCATCTTTCCGCATTGTTTCATCTTTCCGCATTGTTTCATCTTTCCGCATTGTTTCATCTTTCCGCATTGTTTCATCTTTCCGCATTGTTTCATCTTTCCGCATTGTTTCATCTTTCCGCATTGTTTCATCTTTCCGCATTGTTTCATCTTTCCGCATTGTTTCATCTTTCCGCATTGTTTCATCTTTCCGCATTGTTTCATCTTTCCGCATTGTTTCATCTTTCCGCATTGTTTCATCTTTCCGCATTGTTTCATCTTTCCGCATTGTTTCATCTTTCCGCATTGTTTCATCTTTCATCTTTCCGCATTGTTTCATCCTTCATCTTTCCGCATTGTTTCATCTTTCATCTTTCCGCATTGTTTCATCTTTCATCTTTCCGCATTGTTTCATCTTTCCGCATTGTTTCATCTTTCATCTTCCGCATTCTTTCATCTTTCATCTTTCCGCATTGTTTCATCTTTCATCTTTCCGCATTGTTTCATCTTTCATCTTTCCGCATTGTTTCATCTTTCCGCATTGTTTCATCTTTCCGCATTGTTTCATCTTTCCGCATTGTTTCATCTTTCCGCATTGTTTCATCTTTCCGCATTGTTTCATCTTTCCGCATTGTTTCATCTTTCCGCATTGTTTCATCTTTCCGCATTGTTTCATCTTTCATCTTTCCGCATTGTTTCATCTTTCATCTTTCCGCATTCTTTCATCTTTCATCCTTCCGCATTGTTTCATCTTTCATCTTTCCGCATTGTTTCATCTTTCATCTTTCCGCATTCTTTCATCTTTCATCTTTCCGCATTGTTTCATCTTTCATCTTTCCGCATTCTTTCATCTTTCATCTTTCCGCATTGTTTCATCTTTCATCTTTCCGCATTGTTTCATCTTTCCGCATTGTTTCATCTTTCATCTTCCGCATTGTTTCATCTTTCATCTTTCCGCATTGTTTCATCTTTCATCTTTCCGCATTGTTTCATCTTTCATCTTTCCGCATTGTTTCATCTTTCATATTTCCGCATTCTTTCATCTTTCATCTTTCCGCATTGTTTCATCTTTCATCTTTCCGCAATGTTTCATCTTTCATCTTAACGCATTGTTTCATCCTTCATCTTTCCGCATTGTTTCATCTTTCATCTTTCCGCATTGTTTCATCTTTCATCTTTCCGCATTGTTTCATCTTTCATCTTCCGCATTCTTTCATCTTTCATCTTTCCGCATTGTTTCATCTTTCATCTTTCCGCATTGTTTCATCTTTCATCTTTCCGCATTGTTTCATCTTTCCGCATTGTTTCATCTTTCCGCATTGTTTCATCTTTCCGCATTTTTTCATCTTTCCGCATTGTTTCATCTTTCATCTTTCCGCATTGTTTCATCTTTCATCTTTCCGCATTCTTTCATCTTTCATCCTTCCGCATTGTTTCATCTTTCATCTTTCCGCATTGTTTCATCTTTCATCTTTCCGCATTCTTTCATCTTTCATCTTTCCGCATTGTTTCATCTTTCATCTTTCCGCATTCTTTCATCTTTCATCTTTCCGCATTGTTTCATCTTTCCGCATTGTTTCATCTTTCATCTTCCGCATTCTTTCATCTTTCATCTTTCCGCATTGTTTCATCTTTCATCTTTCCGCATTGTTTCATCTTTCATCTTTCCGCATTGTTTCATCTTTCATATTTCCGCATTCTTTCATCTTTCATCTTTCCGCATTATTTCATCTTTCATCTTTCCGCATTGTTTCATCTTTCATCTTTCCGCATTGTTTCATCTTTCATCTTTCCGCATTGTTTCATCTTTCATCTTTCCGCATTCTTTCATCTTTCATCTTTCCGCATTCTTTCATCTTTCATCTTTCCGCATTGTTTCATCTTTCCGCATTGTTTCATCTTTCCGCATTCTTTCATCTTTCATCTTTCCGCATTGTTTCATCTTTCCGAATTGTTTCATCATTCCGCATTGTTTCATCTTTCCGAATTGTTTCATCTTTCCGCATTGTTTCATCTTTCCGCATTGTTTCATCTTTCCGCATTGTTTCATCTTTCCGCATAGTTTCATCTTTCCGCATTGTTTCATCTTTCATCTTTCCGCATTGTTTCATCTTTCATCTTTCCGCATTGTTTCATCTTTCATCTTTCCGCATTGTTTCATCTTTCATCTTTCCGCATTGTTTCATCTTTCATATTTCCGCATTCTTTCATCTTTCATCTTTCCGCATTGTTTCATCTTTCATCTTTCCGCAATGTTTCATCTTTCATCTTTCCGCATTGTTTCATCTTTCATCTTTCCGCATTCTTTCATCTTTCATCTTTCCGCATTGTTTCATCTTTCAACTTTCCGCATTGTTTCATCTTTCCGCATTGTTTCATCTTTCCGCATTGTTTCATCTTTCCGCATTGTTTCATCTTTCATCTTCCGAATTCTTTCATCTTTCATCTTTCCGCATTGTTTCATCTTTCATCTTTCCGCATTGTTTCATCTTTCATCTTTCCGCATTGTTTCATCTTTCCGCATTGTTTCATCTTTCCGCATTTTTTCATCTTTCCGCATTGTTTCATCTTTCCGCATTGTTTCATCTTTCCGCATTGTTTCATCTTTCCGCATTGTTTCATCTTTCATCTTTCCGCATTGTTTCATCTTTCATCTTTCCGCATTCTTTCATCTTTCATCCTTCCGCATTGTTTCATCTTTCATCTTTCCGCATTGTTTCATCTTTCATCTTTCCGCATTCTTTCATCTTTCATCTTTCCGCATTGTTTCATCTTTCATCTTTCCGCATTCTTTCATCTTTCATCTTTCCGCATTGTTTCATCTTTCCGCATTGTTTCATCTTTCATCTTCCGCATTCTTTCATCTTTCATCTTTCCGCATTGTTTCATCTTTCATCTTTCCGCATTGTTTCATCTTTCATCTTTCCGCATTGTTTCATCTTTCATATTTCCGCATTCTTTCATCTTTCATCTTTCCGCATTGTTTCATCTTTCATCTTTCCGCAATGTTTCATCTTTCATCTTTCCGCATTGTTTCATCCTTCATCTTTCCGCATTGTTTCATCTTTCATCTTTCCGCATTGTTTCATCTTTCATCTTTCCGCATTGTTTCATCTTTCCGCATTGTTTCATCTTTCCGCATTGTTTCATCTTTCATCTTTCCGCATTGTTTCATCTTTCCGCATTGTTTCATCTTTCATCTTCCGCATTCTTTCATCTTTCATCTTTCCGCATTGTTTCATCTTTCATCTTTCCGCATTGTTTCATCTTTCATCTTTCCGCATTGTTTCATCTTTCATATTTCCGCATTCTTTCATCTTTCATCTTTCCGCATTGTTTCATCTTTCATCTTTCCGCATTGTTTCATCTTTCATCTATCCGCATTGTTTCATCTTTCATCTTTCCGCATTGTTTCATCTTTCATCTTTCCGCATTCTTTCATCTTTCATCTTTCCGCATTCTTTCATCTTTCATCTTTCCGCATTGTTTCATCTTTCCGCATTGTTTCATCTTTCCGCATTGTTTCATCTTTCCGCATTCTTTCATCTTTCATCTTTCCGCATTGTTTCATCTTTCCGCATTGTTTCATCTTTCCGCATTGTTTCATCTTTCCGCATTGTTTCATCTTTCCGCATTGTTTCATCTTTCCGCATAGTTTCATCTTTCCGCATTGTTTCATCTTTCATCCTTCCGCATTGGTTCATCTTTCATCATTCCGCATTGTTTCATCTTTCATCATTCCGCATTGTTTCATCTTTCATCTTTCCGCATTGTTTCATCTTTCATCTTTCCGCATTGTTTCATCTTTCATATTTCCGCATTCTTTCATCTTTCATCTTTCCGCATTGTTTCATCTTTCATCTTTCCGCAATGTTTCATCTTTCATCTTTCCGCATTGTTTCATCTTTCCGCATTGTTTCATCTTTCCGCATTGTTTCATCTTTCCGCATTGTTTCATCTTTCCGCATTGTTTCATCTTTCCGCATTGTTTCATCTTTCCGCATTGTTTCATCTTTCCGCATTGTTTCATCTTTCCGCATTGTTTCATCTTTCCGCATTGTTTCATCTTTCCGCATTGTTTCATCTTTCCGCATTGTTTCATCTTTCCGCATTGTTTCATCTTTCCGCATTGTTTCATCTTTCCGCATTGTTTCATCTTTCCGCATTGTTTCATCTTTCCGCATTGTTTCATCTTTCCGCATTGTTTCATCTTTCCGCATTGTTTCATCTTTCCGCATTGTTTCATCTTTCCGCATAGTTTCATCTTTCCGCATTGTTTCATCTTTCATCTTTCCGCATTGTTTCATCTTTCATCTTTCCGCATTGTTTCATCTTTCATCTTTCCGCATTGTTTCATCTTTCATCTTTCCGCATTGTTTCATCTTTCATCTTTCCGCATTGTTTCATCTTTCATCTTTCCGCATTGTTTCATCTTTCATATTTCCGCATTCTTTCATCTTTCATCTTTCCGCATTGTTTCATCTTTCATCTTTCCGCAATGTTTCATCTTTCATCTTTCCGCATTGTTTCATCTTTCATCTTTCCGCATTCTTTCATCTTCCATCTTTCCGCATTGTTTCATCTTTCATCTTTCCGCATTTTTTCATCTTTCATCTTTCCGCATTGTTTCATCTTTCATCTTTCCGCATTGTTTCATCTTTCATCTTTCCGCATTGTTTCATCTTTCATCTTTCCGCATTGTTTCATCTTTCATCTTTCCGCATTCTTTCATCTTTCATCTTTCCGCATTGTTTCATCTTTCATCTTTCCGCATTCTTTCATCTTTCATCTTTCCGCATTGTTTCATCTTTCCGCATTGTTTCATCTTTCATCTTTCCGCATTGTTTCATCTTTCATCTTTCCGCATTGTTTCATCTTTCATCTTTCCGCATTGTTTCATCTTTCATCTTTCCGCATTGTTTCATCTTTCATATTTCCGCATTCTTTCATCTTTCATCTTTCCGCATTGTTTCATCTTACATCTTTCCGCAATGTTTCATCTTTCATCTTTCATCTTTCCGCATTGTTTCATCTTTCATCTTTCCGCATTCTTTCATCTTTCATATTTCCGCATTGTTTCATCTTTCCGCATTGTTTCATCTTTCCGCATTGTTTCATCTTTCCGCATTGTTTCATCTTTCCGCATTGTTTCATCTTTCCGCATTGTTTCATCTTTCCGCATTGTTTCATCTTTCCGCATTGTTTCATCTTTCATCTTTCCGCATTGTTTCATCTTTCATCTTTCCGCATTCTTTCATCTTTCATCTTTCCGCATTGTTTCATCTTTCATCTTTCCGCATTGTTTCATCTTTCATCTTTCCGCATTCTTTCATCTTTCATCTTTCCGCATTGTTTCATCTTTCATCTTTCCGCATTGTTTCATCTTTCCGCATTGTTTCATCTTTCCGCATTGTTTCATCTTTCATCTTTCCGCATTGTTTCATCTTTCATCTTTCCGCATTTTTTCATCTTTCATCTTTCCGCATTGTTTCATCTTTCATCTTTCCGCATTGTTTCATCTTTCATCTTTCCGCATTGTTTCATCTTTCATCTTTCCGCATTGTTTCATCTTTCCGCATTGTTTCATCTTTCCGCATTGTTTCATCTTTCCGCATTGTTTCATCTTTCCGCATTGTTTCATCTTTCATCTTTCCGCATTGTTTCATCTTTCATCTTTCCGCATTCTTTCATCTTTCATCTTTCCGCATTGTTTCATCTTTCATTTTTCCGCATTGTTTCATCTTTCATCTTTCCGCATTGTTTCATCTTTCATCTTCCGCATTCTTTCATCTTTCATCTTTCCGCATTGTTTCATCTTTCCGCATTGTTTCATCTTTCATCTTCCGCATTCTTTCATCTTTCATCTTTCCGCATTGTTTCATCTTTTCGCATTGTTTCATCTTTCATCTTTCCGCATTGTTTCATCTTTCAGCTTTCCGCATTGTTTCATCTTTCATCTTTCCGCATTCTTTCATCTTTCATCTTTCCGCATTGTATCATCTTTCATCTTTCCGCATTGTTTCATCTTTCATCTTTCCGCATTGTTTCATCTTTCATGTTTCCGCATTGTTTCATCTTTCATCTTTCCGCATTGTTTCATCTTTCATCTTTCCGCATTCTTTCATCTTTCATCTTTCCGCATTGTTTCATCTTTCCGCATTGTTTCATCTTTCCGCATTGTTTCATCTTTCCGCATTGTTTCATCTTTCCGCATTGTTTCATCTTTCCGCATTCTTTCATCTTTCATCTTTCCGCATTGTTTCATCTTTCCGCATTGTTTCATCTTTCCGCATTGTTTCATCTTTCCGCATTGTTTCATCTTTCCGCATTGTTTCATCTTTCCGCATAGTTTCATCTTTCCGCATTGTTTCATCTTTCATCTTTCCGCATTGTTTCATCTTTCATCTTTCCGCATTGTTTCATCTTTCATCTTTCCGCATTGTTTCATCTTTCATCTTTCCGCATTGTTTCATCTTTCATCTTTCCGCATTGTTTCATCTTTCATCTTTCCGCATTGTTTCATCTTTCATATTTCCGCATTCTTTCATCTTTCATCTTTCCGCATTGTTTCATCTTTCATCTTTCCGCAATGTTTCATCTTTCATCTTTCCGCATTGTTTCATCTTTCATCTTTCCGCATTCTTTCATCTTTCATCTTTCCGCATTGTTTCATCTTTCATCTTTCCGAATTGTTTCATCTTTCCGCATTGTTTCATCTTTCCGCATTGTTTCATCTTTCCGCATTGTTTCATCTTTCCGCATTGTTTCATCTTTCTGCATTGTTTCATCTTTCCGCATTGTTTCATCTTTCCGCATTGTTTCATCTTTCCGCATTGTTTCATCTTTCCGCATTGTTTCATCTTTCCGCATTGTTTCATCTTTCCGCATTGTTTCATCTTTCCGCATTGTTTCATCTTTCCGCATTGTTTCATCTTTCCGCATTGTTTCATCTTTCCGCATTGTTTCATCTTTCAGCATTGTTTCATCTTTCCGCATTGTTTCATCTTTCCGCATTGTTTCATCTTTCCGCATTGTTTCATCTTTCATCTTTCCGCATTGTTTCATCCTTCATCTTTCCGCATTGTTTCATCTTTCATCTTTCCGCATTGTTTCATCTTTCATCTTTCCGCATTGTTTCATCTTTCCGCATTGTTTCATCTTTCATCTTCCGCATTCTTTCATCTTTCATCTTTCCGCATTGTTTCATCTTTCATCTTTCCGCATTGTTTCATCTTTCATCTTTCCGCATTGTTTCATCTTTCCGCATTGTTTCATCTTTCCGCATTGTTTCATCTTTCCGCATTGTTTCATCTTTCCGCATTGTTTCATCTTTCCGCATTGTTTCATCTTTCATCTTTCCGCATTGTTTCATCTTTCATCTTTCCGCATTCTTTCATCTTTCATCCTTCCGCATTGTTTCATCTTTCATCTTTCCGCATTGTTTCATCTTTCATCTTTCCGCATTCTTTCATCTTTCATCTTTCCGCATTGTTTCATCTTTCATCTTTCCGCATTCTTTCATCTTTCATCTTTCCGCATTGTTTCATCTTTCATCTTTCCGCATTGTTTCATCTTTCCGCATTGTTTCATCTTTCCGCATTGTTTCATCTTTCATCTTCCGCATTGTTTCATCTTTCATCTTTCCGCATTGTTTCATCTTTCATCTTTCCGCATTGTTTCATCTTTCATCTTTCCGCATTGTTTCATCTTTCATATTTCCGCATTCTTTCATCTTTCATCTTTCCGCATTGTTTCATCTTTCATCTTTCCGCAATGTTTCATCTTTCATCTTTCCGCATTGTTTCATCCTTCATCTTTCCGCATTGTTTCATCTTTCATCTTTCCGCATTGTTTCATCTTTCATCTTTCCGCATTGTTTCATCTTTCCGCATTGTTTCATCTTTCATCTTCCGCATTCTTTCATCTTTCATCTTTCCGCATTGTTTCATCTTTCATCTTTCCGCATTGTTTCATCTTTCATCTTTCCGCATTGTTTCATCTTTCCGCATTGTTTCATCTTTCCGCATTGTTTCATCTTTCCGCATTTTTTCATCTTTCCGCATTGTTTCATCTTTCATCTTTCCGCATTGTTTCATCTTTCATCTTTCCGCATTCTTTCATCTTTCATCCTTCCGCATTGTTTCATCTTTCATCTTTCCGCATTGTTTCATCTTTCATCTTTCCGCATTCTTTCATCTTTCATCTTTCCGCATTGTTTCATCTTTCATCTTTCCGCATTCTTTCATCTTTCATCTTTCCGCATTGTTTCATCTTTCCGCATTGTTTCATCTTTCATCTTCCGCATTCTTTCATCTTTCATCTTTCCGCATTGTTTCATCTTTCATCTTTCCGCATTATTTCATCTTTCATCTTTCCGCATTGTTTTATCTTTCATCTTTCCGCATTGTTTCATCTTTCATCTTTCCGCATTGTTTCATCTTTCATCTTTCCGCATTCTTTCATCTTTCATCTTTCCGCATTCTTTCATCTTTCATCTTTCCGCATTGTTTCATCTTTCCGCATTGTTTCATCTTTCCGCATTCTTTCATCTTTCATCTTTCCGCATTGTTTCATCTTTCCGAATTGTTTCATCTTTCCGCATTGTTTCATCTTTCCGAATTGTTTCATCTTTCCGCATTGTTTCATCTTTCCGCATTGTTTCATCTTTCCGCATTGTTTCATCTTTCCGCATAGTTTCATCTTTCCGCATTGTTTCATCTTTCATCTTTCCGCATTGTTTCATCTTTCATCTTTCCGCATTGTTTCATCTTTCATCTTTCCGCATTGTTTCATCTTTCATATTTCCGCATTCTTTCATCTTTCATCTTTCCGCATTGTTTCATCTTTCATCTTTCCGCATTCTTTCATCTTTCATCTTTCCGCATTCTTTCATCTTTCATCTTTCCGCATTGTTTCATCTTTCCGCATTGTTTCATCTTTCCGCATTCTTTCATCTTTCATCTTTCCGCATTGTTTCATCTTTCCGAATTGTTTCATCTTTCCGCATTGTTTCATCTTTCCGAATTGTTTCATCTTTCCGCATTGTTTCATCTTTCCGCATTGTTTCATCTTTCCGCATTGTTTCATCTTTCCGCATAGTTTCATCTTTCCGCATTGTTTCATCTTTCATCTTTCCGCATTGTTTCATCTTTCATCTTTCCGCATTGTTTCATCTTTCATCTTTCCGCATTGTTTCATCTTTCATATTTCCGCATTCTTTCATCTTTCATCTTTCCGCATTGTTTCATCTTTCATCTTTCCGCAATGTTTCATCTTTCATCTTTCCGCATTGTTTCATCTTTCATCTTTCCGCATTCTTTCATCTTTCATCTTTCCGCATTGTTTCATCTTTCAACTTTCCGCATTGTTTCATCTTTCCGCATTGTTTCATCTTTCCGCATTGTTTCATCTTTCCGCATTGTTTCATCTTTCCGCATTGTTTCATCTTTCCGCATTGTTTCATCTTTCCGCATTGTTTCATCTTTCCGCATTGTTTCATCTTTCCGCATTGTTTCATCTTTCCGCATTGTTTCATCTTTCCGCATTGTTTCATCTTTCCGCATTGTTTCATCTTTCCGCATTGTTTCATCTTTCCGCATTGTTTCATCTTTCCGCATTGTTTCATCTTTCATCTTTCCGCATTTTTTCATCTTTCATCTTTCCGCATTGTTTCATCTTTCATCTTTCCGCATTGTTTCATCTTTCATCTTTCCGCATTGTTTCATCTTTCATCTTTCCGCATTGTTTCATCTTTCCGCATTGTTTCATCTTTCCGCATTGTTTCATCTTTCCGCATTGTTTCATCTTTCCGCATTGTTTCATCTTTCCGCATTGTTTCATCTTTCCGCATTGTTTCATCTTTCCGCATTGTTTCATCTTTCCGCATTGTTTCATCTTTCCGCATTGTTTCATCTTTCCGCATTGTTTCATCTTTCCGCATTGTTTCATCTTTCCGCATTGTTTCATCTTTCCGCATTGTTTCATCTTTCCGCATTGTTTCATCTTTCCGCATTGTTTCATCTTTCCGCATTGTTTCATCTTTCCGCATTGTTTCATCTTTCCGCATTGTTTCATCTTTCCGCATTGTTTCATCTTTCATCTTTCCGCATTTTTTCATCTTTCATCTTTCCGCATTGTTTCATCTTTCATCTTTCCGCATTGTTTCATCTTTCATCTTTCCGCATTGTTTCATCTTTCATCTTTCCGCATTGTTTCATCTTTCCGCATTGTTTCATCTTTCCGCATTGTTTCATCTTTCCGCATTGTTTCATCTTTCCGCATTGTTTCATCTTTCCGCATTGTTTCATCTTTCCGCATTGTTTCATCTTTCCGCATTGTTTCATCTTTCCGCATTGTTTCATCTTTCCGCATTGTTTCATCTTTCATCTTTCCGCATTGTTTCATCTTTCATCTTTCCGCATTCTTTCATCTTTCATCTTTCCGCATTGTTTCATCTTTCATTTTTCCGCATTGTTTCATCTTTCATCTTTCCGCATTGTTTCATCTTTCATCTTCCGCATTCTTTCATCTTTCATCTTTCCGCATTGTTTCATCTTTCCGCATTGTTTCATCTTTCATCTTCCGCATTCTTTCATCTTTCATCTTTCCGCATTGTTTCATCTTTTCGCATTGTTTCATCTTTCATCTTTCCGCATTGTTTCATCTTTCAGCTTTCCGCATTGTTTCATCTTTCATCTTTCCGCATTCTTTCATCTTTCATCTTTCCGCATTGTATCATCTTTCATCTTTCCGCATTGTTTCATCTTTCATCTTTCCGCATTGTTTCATCTTTCATCTTTCCGCATTGTTTCATCTTTCATCTTTCCGCATTGTTTCATCTTTCATCTTTCCGCATTCTTTCATCTTTCATCTTTCCGCATTGTTTCATCTTTCCGCATTGTTTCATCTTTCCGCATTGTTTCATCTTTCCGCATTCTTTCATCTTTCATCTTTCCGCATTGTTTCATCTTTCCGCATTCTTTCATCTTTCCGCATTGTTTCATCTTTCCGCATTGTTTCATCTTTCCGCATTGTTTCATCTTTCCGCATTGTTTCATCTTTCCGCATAGTTTCATCTTTCCGCATTGTTTCATCTTTCATCTTTCCGCATTGTTTCATCTTTCATCTTTCCGCATTGTTTCATCTTTCATCTTTCCGCATTGTTTCATCTTTCATCTTTCCGCATTGTTTCATCTTTCATCTTTCCGCATTCTTTCATCTTTCATCTTTCCGCATTGTTTCATCTTTCATATTTCCGCATTGTTTCATCTTTCATCTTTCCGCAATGTTTCATCTTTCATCTTTCCGCATTGTTTCATCTTTCATCTTTCCGCATTCTTTCATCTTTCATCTTTCCGCATTGTTTCATCTTTCATCTTTCCGCATTGTTTCATCTTTCATCTTTCCGCATTCTTTCATCTTTCATCTTTCCGCATTCTTTCATCTTTCATCTTTCCGCATTGTTTCATCTTTCCGCATTGTTTCATCTTTCCGCATTCTTTCATCTTTCATCTTTCCGCATTGTTTCATCTTTCCGAATTGTTTCATCTTTCCGCATTGTTTCATCTTTCCGAATTGTTTCATCTTTCCGCATTGTTTCATCTTTCCGCATTGTTTCATCTTTCCGCATTGTTTCATCTTTCCGCATAGTTTCATCTTTCCGCATTGTTTCATCTTTCATCTTTCCGCATTGTTTCATCTTTCATCTTTCCGCATTGTTTCATCTTTCATCTTTCCGCATTGTTTCATCTTTCATATTTCCGCATTCTTTCATCTTTCATCTTTCCGCATTGTTTCATCTTTCATCTTTCCGCATTCTTTCATCTTTCATCTTTCCGCATTCTTTCATCTTTCATCTTTCCGCATTGTTTCATCTTTCCGCATTGTTTCATCTTTCCGCATTCTTTCATCTTTCATCTTTCCGCATTGTTTCATCTTTCCGAATTGTTTCATCTTTCCGCATTGTTTCATCTTTCCGAATTGTTTCATCTTTCCGCATTGTTTCATCTTTCCGCATTGTTTCATCTTTCCGCATTGTTTCATCTTTCCGCATAGTTTCATCTTTCCGCATTGTTTCATCTTTCATCTTTCCGCATTGTTTCATCTTTCATCTTTCCGCATTGTTTCATCTTTCATCTTTCCGCATTGTTTCATCTTTCATATTTCCGCATTCTTTCATCTTTCATCTTTCCGCATTGTTTCATCTTTCATCTTTCCGCAATGTTTCATCTTTCATCTTTCCGCATTGTTTCATCTTTCATCTTTCCGCATTCTTTCATCTTTCATCTTTCCGCATTGTTTCATCTTTCAACTTTCCGCATTGTTTCATCTTTCCGCATTGTTTCATCTTTCCGCATTGTTTCATCTTTCCGCATTGTTTCATCTTTCCGCATTGTTTCATCTTTCCGCATTGTTTCATCTTTCCGCATTGTTTCATCTTTCCGCATTGTTTCATCTTTCCGCATTGTTTCATCTTTCCGCATTGTTTCATCTTTCCGCATTGTTTCATCTTTCCGCATTGTTTCATCTTTCCGCATTGTTTCATCTTTCCGCATTGTTTCATCTTTCCGCATTGTTTCATCTTTCATCTTTCCGCATTTTTTCATCTTTCATCTTTCCGCATTGTTTCATCTTTCATCTTTCCGCATTGTTTCATCTTTCATCTTTCCGCATTGTTTCATCTTTCATCTTTCCGCATTGTTTCATCTTTCATCTTTCCGCATTGTTTCATCTTTCATCTTTCCGCATTGTTTCATCTTTCCGCATTGTTTCATCTTTCATCTTCCGCATTCTTTCATCTTTCATCTTTCCGCATTGTTTCATCTTTCATCTTTCCGCATTGTTTCATCTTTCATCTTTCCGCATTGTTTCATCTTTCCGCATTGTTTCATCTTTCCGCATTGTTTCATCTTTCCGCATTGTTTCATCTTTCCGCATTGTTTCATCTTTCCGCATTGTTTCATCTTTCCGCATTGTTTCATCTTTCATCTTTCCGCATTGTTTCATCTTTCATCTTTCCGCATTCTTTCATCTTTCATCCTTCCGCATTGTTTCATCTTTCATCTTTCCGCATTGTTTCATCTTTCATCTTTCCGCATTCTTTCATCTTTCATCTTTCCGCATTGTTTCATCTTTCATCTTTCCGCATTCTTTCATCTTTCATCTTTCCGCATTGTTTCATCTTTCATCTTTCCGCATTGTTTCATCTTTCCGCATTGTTTCATCTTTCCGCATTGTTTCATCTTTCATCTTCCGCATTGTTTCATCTTTCATCTTTCCGCATTGTTTCATCTTTCATCTTTCCGCATTGTTTCATCTTTCATCTTTCCGCATTGTTTCATCTTTCATATTTCCGCATTCTTTCATCTTTCATCTTTCCGCATTGTTTCATCTTTCATCTTTCCGCAATGTTTCATCTTTCATCTTTCCGCATTGTTTCATCCTTCATCTTTCCGCATTGTTTCATCTTTCATCTTTCCGCATTGTTTCATCTTTCATCTTTCCGCATTGTTTCATCTTTCCGCATTGTTTCATCTTTCATCTTCCGCATTCTTTCATCTTTCATCTTTCCGCATTGTTTCATCTTTCATCTTTCCGCATTGTTTCATCTTTCATCTTTCCGCATTGTTTCATCTTTCCGCATTGTTTCATCTTTCCGCATTGTTTCATCTTTCCGCATTTTTTCATCTTTCCGCATTGTTTCATCTTTCATCTTTCCGCATTGTTTCATCTTTCATCTTTCCGCATTCTTTCATCTTTCATCCTTCCGCATTGTTTCATCTTTCATCTTTCCGCATTGTTTCATCTTTCATCTTTCCGCATTCTTTCATCTTTCATCTTTCCGCATTGTTTCATCTTTCATCTTTCCGCATTCTTTCATCTTTCATCTTTCCGCATTGTTTCATCTTTCCGCATTGTTTCATCTTTCATCTTCCGCATTCTTTCATCTTTCATCTTTCCGCATTGTTTCATCTTTCATCTTTCCGCATTATTTCATCTTTCATCTTTCCGCATTGTTTTATCTTTCATCTTTCCGCATTGTTTCATCTTTCATCTTTCCGCATTGTTTCATCTTTCATCTTTCCGCATTCTTTCATCTTTCATCTTTCCGCATTCTTTCATCTTTCATCTTTCCGCATTGTTTCATCTTTCCGCATTGTTTCATCTTTCCGCATTCTTTCATCTTTCATCTTTCCGCATTGTTTCATCTTTCCGAATTGTTTCATCTTTCCGCATTGTTTCATCTTTCCGAATTGTTTCATCTTTCCGCATTGTTTCATCTTTCCGCATTGTTTCATCTTTCCGCATTGTTTCATCTTTCCGCATAGTTTCATCTTTCCGCATTGTTTCATCTTTCATCTTTCCGCATTGTTTCATCTTTCATCTTTCCGCATTGTTTCATCTTTCATCTTTCCGCATTGTTTCATCTTTCATATTTCCGCATTCTTTCATCTTTCATCTTTCCGCATTGTTTCATCTTTCATCTTTCCGCATTCTTTCATCTTTCATCTTTCCGCATTCTTTCATCTTTCATCTTTCCGCATTGTTTCATCTTTCCGCATTGTTTCATCTTTCCGCATTCTTTCATCTTTCATCTTTCCGCATTGTTTCATCTTTCCGAATTGTTTCATCTTTCCGCATTGTTTCATCTTTCCGAATTGTTTCATCTTTCCGCATTGTTTCATCTTTCCGCATTGTTTCATCTTTCCGCATTGTTTCATCTTTCCGCATAGTTTCATCTTTCCGCATTGTTTCATCTTTCATCTTTCCGCATTGTTTCATCTTTCATCTTTCCGCATTGTTTCATCTTTCATCTTTCCGCATTGTTTCATCTTTCATATTTCCGCATTCTTTCATCTTTCATCTTTCCGCATTGTTTCATCTTTCATCTTTCCGCAATGTTTCATCTTTCATCTTTCCGCATTGTTTCATCTTTCATCTTTCCGCATTCTTTCATCTTTCATCTTTCCGCATTGTTTCATCTTTCAACTTTCCGCATTGTTTCATCTTTCCGCATTGTTTCATCTTTCCGCATTGTTTCATCTTTCCGCATTGTTTCATCTTTCCGCATTGTTTCATCTTTCCGCATTGTTTCATCTTTCCGCATTGTTTCATCTTTCCGCATTGTTTCATCTTTCCGCATTGTTTCATCTTTCCGCATTGTTTCATCTTTCCGCATTGTTTCATCTTTCCGCATTGTTTCATCTTTCCGCATTGTTTCATCTTTCCGCATTGTTTCATCTTTCCGCATTGTTTCATCTTTCATCTTTCCGCATTTTTTCATCTTTCATCTTTCCGCATTGTTTCATCTTTCATCTTTCCGCATTGTTTCATCTTTCATCTTTCCGCATTGTTTCATCTTTCATCTTTCCGCATTGTTTCATCTTTCCGCATTGTTTCATCTTTCCGCATTGTTTCATCTTTCCGCATTGTTTCATCTTTCCGCATTGTTTCATCTTTCCGCATTGTTTCATCTTTCCGCATTGTTTCATCTTTCCGCATTGTTTCATCTTTCCGCATTGTTTCATCTTTCCGCATTGTTTCATCTTTCCGCATTGTTTCATCTTTCCGCATTGTTTCATCTTTCCGCATTGTTTCATCTTTCCGCATTGTTTCATCTTTCCGCATTGTTTCATCTTTCCGCATTGTTTCATCTTTCCGCATTGTTTCATCTTTCCGCATTGTTTCATCTTTCCGCATTGTTTCATCTTTCCGCATTGTTTCATCTTTCCGCATTGTTTCATCTTTCCGCATTGTTTCATCTTTCCGCATTGTTTCATCTTTCATCTTTCCGCATTTTTTCATCTTTCATCTTTCCGCATTGTTTCATCTTTCATCTTTCCGCATTGTTTCATCTTTCATCTTTCCGCATTGTTTCATCTTTCATCTTTCCGCATTGTTTCATCTTTCCGCATTGTTTCATCTTTCCGCATTGTTTCATCTTTCCGCATTGTTTCATCTTTCCGCATTGTTTCATCTTTCCGCATTGTTTCATCTTTCCGCATTGTTTCATCTTTCCGCATTGTTTCATCTTTCCGCATTGTTTCATCTTTCCGCATTGTTTCATCTTTCCGCATTGTTTCATCTTTCATCTTTCCGCATTGTTTCATCTTTCATCTTTCCGCATTCTTTCATCTTTCATCTTTCCGCATTGTTTCATCTTTCATTTTTCCGCATTGTTTCATCTTTCATCTTTCCGCATTGTTTCATCTTTCATCTTCCGCATTCTTTCATCTTTCATCTTTCCGCATTGTTTCATCTTTCCGCATTGTTTCATCTTTCATCTTCCGCATTCTTTCATCTTTCATCTTTCCGCATTGTTTCATCTTTTCGCATTGTTTCATCTTTCATCTTTCCGCATTGTTTCATCTTTCAGCTTTCCGCATTGTTTCATCTTTCATCTTTCCGCATTCTTTCATCTTTCATCTTTCCGCATTGTATCATCTTTCATCTTTCCGCATTGTTTCATCTTTCATCTTTCCGCATTGTTTCATCTTTCATCTTTCCGCATTGTTTCATCTTTCATCTTTCCGCATTGTTTCATCTTTCATCTTTCCGCATTCTTTCATCTTTCATCTTTCCGCATTGTTTCATCTTTCCGCATTGTTTCATCTTTCCGCATTGTTTCATCTTTCCGCATTCTTTCATCTTTCATCTTTCCGCATTGTTTCATCTTTCCGCATTCTTTCATCTTTCCGCATTGTTTCATCTTTCCGCATTGTTTCATCTTTCCGCATTGTTTCATCTTTCCGCATTGTTTCATCTTTCCGCATAGTTTCATCTTTCCGCATTGTTTCATCTTTCATCTTTCCGCATTGTTTCATCTTTCATCTTTCCGCATTGTTTCATCTTTCATCTTTCCGCATTGTTTCATCTTTCATCTTTCCGCATTGTTTCATCTTTCATCTTTCCGCATTCTTTCATCTTTCATCTTTCCGCATTGTTTCATCTTTCATATTTCCGCATTGTTTCATCTTTCATCTTTCCGCAATGTTTCATCTTTCATCTTTCCGCATTGTTTCATCTTTCATCTTTCCGCATTCTTTCATCTTTCATCTTTCCGCATTGTTTCATCTTTCATCTTTCCGCATTGTTTCATCTTTCATCTTTCCGCATTCTTTCATCTTTCATCTTTCCGCATTCTTTCATCTTTCATCTTTCCGCATTGTTTCATCTTTCCGCATTGTTTCATCTTTCCGCATTCTTTCATCTTTCATCTTTCCGCATTGTTTCATCTTTCCGAATTGTTTCATCTTTCCGCATTGTTTCATCTTTCCGAATTGTTTCATCTTTCCGCATTGTTTCATCTTTCCGCATTGTTTCATCTTTCCGCATTGTTTCATCTTTCCGCATAGTTTCATCTTTCCGCATTGTTTCATCTTTCATCTTTCCGCATTGTTTCATCTTTCATCTTTCCGCATTGTTTCATCTTTCATCTTTCCGCATTGTTTCATCTTTCATATTTCCGCATTCTTTCATCTTTCATCTTTCCGCATTGTTTCATCTTTCATCTTTCCGCATTCTTTCATCTTTCATCTTTCCGCATTCTTTCATCTTTCATCTTTCCGCATTGTTTCATCTTTCCGCATTGTTTCATCTTTCCGCATTCTTTCATCTTTCATCTTTCCGCATTGTTTCATCTTTCCGAATTGTTTCATCTTTCCGCATTGTTTCATCTTTCCGAATTGTTTCATCTTTCCGCATTGTTTCATCTTTCCGCATTGTTTCATCTTTCCGCATTGTTTCATCTTTCCGCATAGTTTCATCTTTCCGCATTGTTTCATCTTTCATCTTTCCGCATTGTTTCATCTTTCATCTTTCCGCATTGTTTCATCTTTCATCTTTCCGCATTGTTTCATCTTTCATATTTCCGCATTCTTTCATCTTTCATCTTTCCGCATTGTTTCATCTTTCATCTTTCCGCAATGTTTCATCTTTCATCTTTCCGCATTGTTTCATCTTTCATCTTTCCGCATTCTTTCATCTTTCATCTTTCCGCATTGTTTCATCTTTCAACTTTCCGCATTGTTTCATCTTTCCGCATTGTTTCATCTTTCCGCATTGTTTCATCTTTCCGCATTGTTTCATCTTTCCGCATTGTTTCATCTTTCCGCATTGTTTCATCTTTCCGCATTGTTTCATCTTTCCGCATTGTTTCATCTTTCCGCATTGTTTCATCTTTCCGCATTGTTTCATCTTTCCGCATTGTTTCATCTTTCCGCATTGTTTCATCTTTCCGCATTGTTTCATCTTTCCGCATTGTTTCATCTTTCCGCATTGTTTCATCTTTCATCTTTCCGCATTTTTTCATCTTTCATCTTTCCGCATTGTTTCATCTTTCATCTTTCCGCATTGTTTCATCTTTCATCTTTCCGCATTGTTTCATCTTTCATCTTTCCGCATTGTTTCATCTTTCCGCATTGTTTCATCTTTCCGCATTGTTTCATCTTTCCGCATTGTTTCATCTTTCCGCATTGTTTCATCTTTCCGCATTGTTTCATCTTTCCGCATTGTTTCATCTTTCCGCATTGTTTCATCTTTCCGCATTGTTTCATCTTTCCGCATTGTTTCATCTTTCCGCATTGTTTCATCTTTCCGCATTGTTTCATCTTTCCGCATTGTTTCATCTTTCCGCATTGTTTCATCTTTCCGCATTGTTTCATCTTTCCGCATTGTTTCATCTTTCCGCATTGTTTCATCTTTCCGCATTGTTTCATCTTTCCGCATTGTTTCATCTTTCCGCATTGTTTCATCTTTCATCTTTCCGCATTTTTTCATCTTTCATCTTTCCGCATTGTTTCATCTTTCATCTTTCCGCATTGTTTCATCTTTCATCTTTCCGCATTGTTTCATCTTTCATCTTTCCGCATTGTTTCATCTTTCCGCATTGTTTCATCTTTCCGCATTGTTTCATCTTTCCGCATTGTTTCATCTTTCCGCATTGTTTCATCTTTCCGCATTGTTTCATCTTTCCGCATTGTTTCATCTTTCCGCATTGTTTCATCTTTCCGCATTGTTTCATCTTTCATCTTTCCGCATTGTTTCATCTTTCATCTTTCCGCATTCTTTCATCTTTCATCTTTCCGCATTGTTTCATCTTTCATTTTTCCGCATTGTTTCATCTTTCATCTTTCCGCATTGTTTCATCTTTCATCTTCCGCATTCTTTCATCTTTCATCTTTCCGCATTGTTTCATCTTTCCGCATTGTTTCATCTTTCATCTTCCGCATTCTTTCATCTTTCATCTTTCCGCATTGTTTCATCTTTTCGCATTGTTTCATCTTTCATCTTTCCGCATTGTTTCATCTTTCAGCTTTCCGCATTGTTTCATCTTTCATCTTTCCGCATTCTTTCATCTTTCATCTTTCCGCATTGTATCATCTTTCATCTTTCCGCATTGTTTCATCTTTCATCTTTCCGCATTGTTTCATCTTTCATCTTTCCGCATTGTTTCATCTTTCATCTTTCCGCATTGTTTCATCTTTCATCTTTCCGCATTCTTTCATCTTTCATCTTTCCGCATTGTTTCATCTTTCCGCATTGTTTCATCTTTCCGCATTGTTTCATCTTTCCGCATTGTTTCATCTTTCCGCATTCTTTCATCTTTCATCTTTCCGCATTGTTTCATCTTTCCGCATTGTTTCATCTTTCCGCATTGTTTCATCTTTCCGCATTGTTTCATCTTTCCGCATTGTTTCATCTTTCCGCATTGTTTCATCTTTCCGCATAGTTTCATCTTTCCGCATTGTTTCATCTTTCATCTTTCCGCATTGTTTCATCTTTCATCTTTCCGCATTGTTTCATCTTTCATCTTTCCGCATTGTTTCATCTTTCATCTTTCCGCATTGTTTCATCTTTCATCTTTCCGCATTGTTTCATCTTTCATCTTTCCGCATTGTTTCATCTTTCATATTTCCGCATTCTTTCATCTTTCATCTTTCCGCATTGTTTCATCTTTCATCTTTCCGCAATGTTTCATCTTTCATCTTTCCGCATTGTTTCATCTTTCATCTTTCCGCATTCTTTCATCTTTCATCTTTCCGCATTGTTTCATCTTTCATCTTTCCGAATTGTTTCATCTTTCCGCATTGTTTCATCTTTCCGCATTGTTTCATCTTTCCGCATTGTTTCATCTTTCCGCATTGTTTCATCTTTCTGCATTGTTTCATCTTTCCGCATTGTTTCATCTTTCCGCATTGTTTCATCTTTCCGCATTGTTTCATCTTTCCGCATTGTTTCATCTTTCCGCATTGTTTCATCTTTCCGCATTGTTTCATCTTTCCGCATTGTTTCATCTTTCCGCATTGTTTCATCTTTCCGCATTGTTTCATCTTTCCGCATTGTTTCATCTTTCCGCATTGTTTCATCTTTCATCTTTCCGCATTGTTTCATCCTTCATCTTTCCGCATTGTTTCATCTTTCATCTTTCCGCATTGTTTCATCTTTCATCTTTCCGCATTGTTTCATCTTTCCGCATTGTTTCATCTTTCATCTTCCGCATTCTTTCATCTTTCATCTTTCCGCATTGTTTCATCTTTCATCTTTCCGCATTGTTTCATCTTTCATCTTTCTGCATTGTTTCATCTTTCCGCATTGTTTCATCTTTCCGCATTGTTTCATCTTTCCGCATTGTTTCATCTTTCCGCATTGTTTCATCTTTCATCTTTCCGCATTGTTTCATCTTTCATCTTTCCGCATTCTTTCATCTTTCATCCTTCCGCATTGTTTCATCTTTCATCTTTCCGCATTGTTTCATCTTTCATCTTTCCGCATTCTTTCATCTTTCATCTTTCCGCATTGTTTCATCTTTCATCTTTCCGCATTCTTTCATCTTTCATCTTTCCGCATTGTTTCATCTTTCATCTTTCCGCATTGTTTCATCTTTCCGCATTGTTTCATCTTTCATCTTCCGCATTGTTTCATCTTTCATCTTTCCGCATTGTTTCATCTTTCATCTTTCCGCATTGTTTCATCTTTCATCTTTCCGCATTGTTTCATCTTTCATATTTCCGCATTCTTTCATCTTTCATCTTTCCGCATTGTTTCATCTTTCATCTTTCCGCAATGTTTCATCTTTCATCTTTCCGCATTGTTTCATCCTTCATCTTTCCGCATTGTTTCATCTTTCATCTTTCCGCATTGTTTCATCTTTCATCTTTCCGCATTGTTTCATCTTTCAGCATTGTTTCATCTTTCATCTTCCGCATTCTTTCATCTTTCATCTTTCCGCATTGTTTCATCTTTCATCTTTCCGCATTGTTTCATCTTTCATCTTTCCGCATTGTTTCATCTTTCCGCATTGTTTCATCTTTCCGCATTGTTTCATCTTTCCGCATTTTTTCATCTTTCCGCATTGTTTCATCTTTCATCTTTCCGCATTGTTTCATCTTTCATCTTTCCGCATTGTTTCATCTTTCATATTTCCGCATTCTTTCATCTTTCATCTTTCCGCATTGTTTCATCTTTCATCTTTCCGCAATGTTTCATCTTTCATCTTAACGCATTGTTTCATCCTTCATCTTTCCGCATTGTTTCATCTTTCATCTTTCCGCATTGTTTCATCTTTCATCTTTCCGCATTGTTTCATCTTTCATCTTCCGCATTCTTTCATCTTTCATCTTTCCGCATTGTTTCATCTTTCATCTTTCCGCATTGTTTCATCTTTCATCTTTCCGCATTGTTTCATCTTTCCGCATTGTTTCATCTTTCCGCATTGTTTCATCTTTCCGCATTTTTTCATATTTCCGCATTGTTTCATCTTTCATCTTTCCGCATTGTTTCATCTTTCATCTTTCCGCATTCTTTCATCTTTCATCCTTCCGCATTGTTTCATCTTTCATCTTTCCGCATTGTTTCATCTTTCATCTTTCCGCATTCTTTCATCTTTCATCTTTCCGCATTGTTTCATCTTTCATCTTTCCGCATTCTTTCATCTTTCATCTTTCCGCATTGTTTCATCTTTCCGCATTGTTTCATCTTTCATCTTCCGCATTCTTTCATCTTTCATCTTTCCGCATTGTTTCATCTTTCATCTTTCCGCATTGTTTCATCTTTCATCTTTCCGCATTGTTTCATCTTTCATATTTCCGCATTCTTTCATCTTTCATCTTTCCGCATTATTTCATCTTTCATCTTTCCGCATTGTTTCATCTTTCATCTTTCCGCATTGTTTCATCTTTCATCTTTCCGCATTGTTTCATCTTTCATCTTTCCGCATTCTTTCATCTTTCATCTTTCCGCATTCTTTCATCTTTCATCTTTCCGCATTGTTTCATCTTTCCGAATTGTTTCATCTTTCCGCTTTGTTTCATCTTTCCGAATTGTTTCATCTTTCCGCATTGTTTCATCTTTCCGCATTGTTTCATCTTTCCGCATTGTTTCATCTTTCCGCATAGTTTCATCTTTCCGCATTGTTTCATCTTTCATCTTTCCGCATTGTTTCATCTTTCATCTTTCCGCATTGTTTCATCTTTCATCTTTCCGCATTGTTTCATCTTTCATCTTTCCGCATTGTTTCATCTTTCATATTTCCGCATTCTTTCATCTTTCATCTTTCCGCATTGTTTCATCTTTCATCTTTCCGCAATGTTTCATCTTTCATCTTTCCGCATTGTTTCATCTTTCATCTTTCCGCATTCTTTCATCTTTCATCTTTCCGCATTGTTTCATCTTTCAACTTTCCGCATTGTTTCATCTTTCCGCATTGTTTCATCTTTCCGCATTGTTTCATCTTTCCGCATTGTTTCATCTTTCCGCATTGTTTCATCTTTCCGCATTGTTTCATCTTTCCGCATTGTTTCATCTTTCCGCATTGTTTCATCTTTCCGCATTGTTTCATCTTTCCGCATTGTTTCATCTTTCCGCATTGTTTCATCTTTCCGCATTGTTTCATCTTTCCGCATTGTTTCATCTTTCCGCATTGTTTCATCTTTCCGCATTGTTTCATCTTTCCGCATTGTTTCATCTTTCCGCATTGTTTCATCTTTCCGCATTGTTTCATCTTTCCGCATTGTTTCATCTTTCCGCATTGTTTCATCTTTCATCTTTCCGCATTTTTTCATCTTTCATCTTTCCGCATTGTTTCATCTTTCATCTTTCCGCATTGTTTCATCTTTCATCTTTCCGCATTGTTTCATCTTTCATCTTTCCGCATTGTTTCATCTTTCCGCATTGTTTCATCTTTCCGCATTGTTTCATCTTTCCGCATTGTTTCATCTTTCCGCATTGTTTCATCTTTCCGCATTGTTTCATCTTTCCGCATTGTTTCATCTTTCCGCATTGTTTCATCTTTCCGCATTGTTTCATCTTTCCGCATTGTTTCATCTTTCCGCATTGTTTCATCTTTCCGCATTGTTTCATCTTTCCGCATTGTTTCATCTTTCATCTTTCCGCATTGTTTCATCTTTCATCTTTCCGCATTCTTTCATCTTTCATCTTTCCGCATTGTTTCATCTTTCATTTTTCCGCATTGTTTCATCTTTCATCTTTCCGCATTGTTTCATCTTTCCGCATTGTTTCATCTTTCATCTTCCGCATTCTTTCATCTTTCATCTTTCCGCATTGTTTCATCTTTCATCTTTCCGCATTGTTTCATCTTTCATCTTTCCGCATTGTTTCATCTTTTCGCATTGTTTCATCTTTCATCTTTCCGCATTGTTTCATCTTTCAGCTTTCCGCATTGTTTCATCTTTCATCTTTCCGCATTCTTTCATCTTTCATCTTTCCGCATTGTATCATCTTTCATCTTTCCGCATTGTTTCATCTTTCATCTTTCCGCATTGTTTCATCTTTCATCTTTCCGCATTGTTTCATCTTTCATCTTTCCGCATTGTTTCATCTTTCATCTTTCCGCATTCTTTCATCTTTCATCTTTCCGCATTGTTTCATCTTTCCGCATTGTTTCATCTTTCCGCATTGTTTCATCTTTCCGCATTGTTTCATCTTTCCGCATTCTTTCATCTTTCATCTTTCCGCATTGTTTCATCTTTCCGCATTGTTTCATCTTTCCGCATTGTTTCATCTTTCCGCATTGTTTCATCTTTCCGCATAGTTTCATCTTTCCGCATTGTTTCATCTTTCATCTTTCCGCATTGTTTCATCTTTCATCTTTCCGCATTGTTTCATCTTTCATCTTTCCGCATTGTTTCATCTTTCATCTTTCCGCATTGTTTCATCTTTCATCTTTCCGCATTGTTTCATCTTTCATCTTTCCGCATTGTTTCATCTTTCATATTTCCGCATTCTTTCATCTTTCATCTTTCCGCATTGTTTCATCTTTCATCTTTCCGCAATGTTTCATCTTTCATCTTTCCGCATTGTTTCATCTTTCATCTTTCCGCATTGTTTCATCTTTCATCTTTCCGCATTGTTTCATCTTTCATCTTTCCGCATTGTTTCATCTTTCATCTTTCCGCATTGTTTCATCTTTCATCTTTCCGCATTGTTTCATCTTTCATATTTCCGCATTCTTTCATCTTTCATCTTTCCGCATTATTTCATCTTTCATCTTTCCGCATTGTTTCATCTTTCATCTTTCCGCATTGTTTCATCTTTCATCTTTCCGCATTGTTTCATCTTTCATCTTTCCGCATTCTTTCATCTTTCATCTTTCCGCATTCTTTCATCTTTCATCTTTCCGCATTGTTTCATCTTTCCGAATTGTTTCATCTTTCCGCTTTGTTTCATCTTTCCGAATTGTTTCATCTTTCCGCATTGTTTCATCTTTCCGCATTGTTTCATCTTTCCGCATTGTTTCATCTTTCCGCATAGTTTCATCTTTCCGCATTGTTTCATCTTTCATCTTTCCGCATTGTTTCATCTTTCATCTTTCCGCATTGTTTCATCTTTCATCTTTCCGCATTGTTTCATCTTTCATCTTTCCGCATTGTTTCATCTTTCATATTTCCGCATTCTTTCATCTTTCATCTTTCCGCATTGTTTCATCTTTCATCTTTCCGCAATGTTTCATCTTTCATCTTTCCGCATTGTTTCATCTTTCATCTTTCCGCATTCTTTCATCTTTCATCTTTCCGCATTGTTTCATCTTTCAACTTTCCGCATTGTTTCATCTTTCCGCATTGTTTCATCTTTCCGCATTGTTTCATCTTTCCGCATTGTTTCATCTTTCCGCATTGTTTCATCTTTCCGCATTGTTTCATCTTTCCGCATTGTTTCATCTTTCCGCATTGTTTCATCTTTCCGCATTGTTTCATCTTTCCGCATTGTTTCATCTTTCCGCATTGTTTCATCTTTCCGCATTGTTTCATCTTTCCGCATTGTTTCATCTTTCCGCATTGTTTCATCTTTCCGCATTGTTTCATCTTTCCGCATTGTTTCATCTTTCCGCATTGTTTCATCTTTCCGCATTGTTTCATCTTTCCGCATTGTTTCATCTTTCCGCATTGTTTCATCTTTCCGCATTGTTTCATCTTTCATCTTTCCGCATTTTTTCATCTTTCATCTTTCCGCATTGTTTCATCTTTCATCTTTCCGCATTGTTTCATCTTTCATCTTTCCGCATTGTTTCATCTTTCATCTTTCCGCATTGTTTCATCTTTCCGCATTGTTTCATCTTTCCGCATTGTTTCATCTTTCCGCATTGTTTCATCTTTCCGCATTGTTTCATCTTTCCGCATTGTTTCATCTTTCCGCATTGTTTCATCTTTCCGCATTGTTTCATCTTTCCGCATTGTTTCATCTTTCCGCATTGTTTCATCTTTCCGCATTGTTTCATCTTTCCGCATTGTTTCATCTTTCCGCATTGTTTCATCTTTCCGCATTGTTTCATCTTTCATCTTTCCGCATTGTTTCATCTTTCATCTTTCCGCATTCTTTCATCTTTCATCTTTCCGCATTGTTTCATCTTTCATTTTTCCGCATTGTTTCATCTTTCATCTTTCCGCATTGTTTCATCTTTCATCTTCCGCATTCTTTCATCTTTCATCTTTCCGCATTGTTTCATTTTTCCGCATTGTTTCATCTTTCATCTTCCGCATTCTTTCATCTTTCATCTTTCCGCATTGTTTCATCTTTTCGCATTGTTTCATCTTTCATCTTTCCGCATTGTTTCATCTTTCAGCTTTCCGCATTGTTTCATCTTTCATCTTTCCGCATTCTTTCATCTTTCATCTTTCCGCATTGTATCATCTTTCATCTTTCCGCATTGTTTCATCTTTCATCTTTCCGCATTGTTTCATCTTTCATCTTTCCGCATTGTTTCATCTTTCATCTTTCCGCATTGTTTCATCTTTCATCTTTCCGCATTCTTTCATCTTTCATCTTTCCGCATTGTTTCATCTTTCCGCATTGTTTCATCTTTCCGCATTGTTTCATCTTTCCGCATTGTTTCATCTTTCCGCATTCTTTCATCTTTCATCTTTCCGCATTGTTTCATCTTTCCGCATTGTTTCATCTTTCCGCATTGTTTCATCTTTCCGCATTGTTTCATCTTTCCGCATTGTTTCATCTTTCCGCATAGTTTCATCTTTCCGCATTGTTTCATCTTTCATCTTTCCGCATTGTTTCATCTTTCATCTTTCCGCATTGTTTCATCTTTCATCTTTCCGCATTGTTTCATCTTTCATCTTTCCGCATTGTTTCATCTTTCATCTTTCCGCATTGTTTCATCTTTCATCTTTCCGCATTGTTTCATCTTTCATATTTCCGCATTCTTTCATCTTTCATCTTTCCGCATTGTTTCATCTTTCATCTTTCCGCAATGTTTCATCTTTCATCTTTCCGCATTGTTTCATCTTTCATCTTTCCGCATTCTTTCATCTTTCATCTTTCCGCATTGTTTCATCTTTCATCTTTCCGAATTGTTTCATCTTTCCGCATTGTTTCATCTTTCCGCATTGTTTCATCTTTCCGCATTGTTTCATCTTTCCGCATTGTTTCATCTTTCTGCATTGTTTCATCTTTCCGCATTGTTTCATCTTTCCGCATTGTTTCATCTTTCCGCATTGTTTCATCTTTCCGCATTGTTTCATCTTTCCGCATTGTTTCATCTTTCCGCATTGTTTCATCTTTCCGCATTGTTTCATCTTTCCGCATTGTTTCATCTTTCCGCATTGTTTCATCTTTCCGCATTGTTTCATCTTTCCGCATTGTTTCATCTTTCCGCATTGTTTCATCTTTCCGCATTGTTTCATCTTTCCGCATTGTTTCATCTTTCATCTTTCCGCATTGTTTCATCCTTCATCTTTCCGCATTGTTTCATCTTTCATCTTTCCGCATTGTTTCATCTTTCATCTTTCCGCATTGTTTCATCTTTCCGCATTGTTTCATCTTTCATCTTCCGCATTCTTTCATCTTTCATCTTTCCGCATTGTTTCATCTTTCATCTTTCCGCATTGTTTCATCTTTCATCTTTCTGCATTGTTTCATCTTTCCGCATTGTTTCATCTTTCCGCATTGTTTCATCTTTCCGCATTGTTTCATCTTTCCGCATTGTTTCATCTTTCCGCATTGTTTCATCTTTCATCTTTCCGCATTGTTTCATCTTTCATCTTTCCGCATTCTTTCATCTTTCATCCTTCCGCATTGTTTCATCTTTCATCTTTCCGCATTGTTTCATCTTTCATCTTTCCGCATTCTTTCATCTTTCATCTTTCCGCATTGTTTCATCTTTCATCTTTCCGCATTCTTTCATCTTTCATCTTTCCGCATTGTTTCATCTTTCATCTTTCCGCATTGTTTCATCTTTCCGCATTGTTTCATCTTTCATCTTCCGCATTGTTTCATCTTTCATCTTTCCGCATTGTTTCATCTTTCATCTTTCCGCATTGTTTCATCTTTCATCTTTCCGCATTGTTTCATCTTTCATATTTCCGCATTCTTTCATCTTTCATCTTTCCGCATTGTTTCATCTTTCATCTTTCCGCAATGTTTCATCTTTCATCTTTCCGCATTGTTTCATCCTTCATCTTTCCGCATTGTTTCATCTTTCATCTTTCCGCATTGTTTCATCTTTCATCTTTCCGCATTGTTTCATCTTTCCGCATTGTTTCATCTTTCATCTTCCGCATTCTTTCATCTTTCATCTTTCCGCATTGTTTCATCTTTCATCTTTCCGCATTGTTTCATCTTTCATCTTTCCGCATTGTTTCATCTTTCCGCATTGTTTCATCTTTCCGCATTGTTTCATCTTTCCGCATTTTTTCATCTTTCCGCATTGTTTCATCTTTCATCTTTCCGCATTGTTTCATCTTTCATCTTTCCGCATTCTTTCATCTTTCATCCTTCCGCATTGTTTCATCTTTCATCTTTCCGCATTGTTTCATCTTTCATCTTTCCGCATTCTTTCATCTTTCATCTTTCCGCATTGTTTCATCTTTCATCTTTCCACATTCTTTCATCTTTCATCTTTCCGCATTGTTTCATCTTTCCGCATTGTTTCATCTTTCATCTTCCGCATTCTTTCATCTTTCATCTTTCCGCATTGTTTCATCTTTCATCTTTCCGCATTGTTTCATCTTTCATCTTTCCGCATTGTTTCATCTTTCATATTTCCGCATTCTTTCATCTTTCATCTTTCCGCATTATTTCATCTTTCATCTTTCCGCATTGTTTCATCTTTCATCTTTCCGCATTGTTTCATCTTTCATCTTTCCGCATTGTTTCATCTTTCATCTTTCCGCATTCTTTCATCTTTCATCTTTCCGCATTCTTTCATCTTTCATCTTTCCGCATTGTTTCATCTTTCCGCATTGTTTCATCTTTCCGCATTCTTTCATCTTTCATCTTTCCGCATTGTTTCATCTTTCCGAATTGTTTCATCTTTCCGCATTGTTTCATCTTTCCGAATTGTTTCATCTTTCCGCATTGTTTCATCTTTCCGCATTGTTTCATCTTTCCGCATTGTTTCATCTTTCCGCATAGTTTCATCTTTCCGCATTGTTTCATCTTTCATCTTTCCGCATTGTTTCATCTTTCATCTTTCCGCATTGTTTCATCTTTCATCTTTCCGCATTGTTTCATCTTTCATCTTTCCGCATTGTTTCATCTTTCATATTTCCGCATTCTTTCATCTTTCATCTTTCCGCATTGTTTCATCTTTCATCTTTCCGCAATGTTTCATCTTTCATCTTTCCGCATTGTTTCATCTTTCATCTTTCCGCATTCTTTCATCTTTCATCTTTCCGCATTGTTTCATCTTTCAACTTTCCGCATTGTTTCATCTTTCCGCATTGTTTCATCTTTCCGCATTGTTTCATCTTTCCGCATTGTTTCATCTTTCCGCATTGTTTCATCTTTCCGCATTGTTTCATCTTTCCGCATTGTTTCATCTTTCCGCATTGTTTCATCTTTCCGCATTGTTTCATCTTTCCGCATTGTTTCATCTTTCCGCATTGTTTCATCTTTCCGCATTGTTTCATCTTTCCGCATTGTTTCATCTTTCCGCATTGTTTCATCTTTCCGCATTGTTTCATCTTTCCGCATTGTTTCATCTTTCCGCATTGTTTCATCTTTCCGCATTGTTTCATCTTTCCGCATTGTTTCATCTTTCCGCATTGTTTCATCTTTCCGCATTGTTTCATCTTTCCGCATTGTTTCATCTTTCATCTTTCCGCATTGTTTCATCTTTCATCTTTCCGCATTGTTTCATCTTTCATGTTTCCGCATTGTTTCATCTTTCCGCATTGTTTCATCTTTCATCTTCCGCATTCTTTCATCTTTCATCTTTCCGCATTGTTTCATCTTTCATCTTTCCGCATTTTTTCATCTTTCATCTTTCCGCATTGTTTCATCTTTCATCTTTCCGCATTGTTTCATCTTTCATCCTTTGCGCATTGTTTCATCTTTCCGCATTGTTTCATCTTTCATCTTCCGCATTCTTTCATCTTTCATCTTTCCGCATTGTTTCATCTTTCAGATTTCCGCATTTTTTCATCTTTCATCTTTCCGCATTGTTTCATCTTTCATCTTTCCGCATTGATTCATCTTTCCGCATTGTTTCATCTTTCCGCATTGTTTCATCTTTCCGCATTGTTTCATCTTTCCGCATTGTTTCATCTTTCCGCATTGTTTCATCTTTCCGCATTGTTTCATCTTTCCGCATTGTTTCATCTTTCCGCATTGTTTCACCTTTCCGCATTGTTTCATCTTTCCGCATTGTTTCATCTTTCCGCATTGTTTCATCTTTCCGCATTGTTTCATCTTTCCGCATAGTTTCATCTTTCCGCATTGTTTCATCTTTCATCTTTCCGCATTGTTTCATCTTTCATCTTTCCGCATTGTTTCATCTTTCATCTTTCCGCATTGTTTCATCTTTCATATTTCCGCATTCTTTCATCTTTCATCTTTCCGCATTGTTTCATCTTTCATCTTTCCGCAATGTTTCATCTTTCATCTTTCCGCATTGTTTCATCTTTCATCTTTCCGCATTCTTTCATCTTTCATCTTTCCGCATTGTTTCATCTTTCATCTTTCCGCATTGTTTCATCTTTCCGCATTGTTTCATCTTTCCGCATTGTTTCATCTTTCCGCATTGTTTCATCTTTCCGCATTGTTTCATCTTTCCGCATTGTTTCAGCTTTCCGCATTGTTTCATCTTTCCGCATTGTTTCATCTTTCCGCATTGTTTCATCTTTCCGCATTGTTTCATCTTTCCGCATTGTTTCATCTTTCCGCATTGTTTCATCTTTCCGCATTGTTTCATCTTTCCGCATTGTTTCATCTTTCCGCATTGTTTCATCTTTCCGCATTGTTTCATCTTTCCGCATTGTTTCATCTTTCCGCATTGTTTCATCTTTCCGCATTGTTTCATCTTTCCGCATTGTTTCATCTTTCCGCATTGTTTCATCTTTCCGCATTGTTTCATCTTTCCGCATTGTTTCTTCTTTCCGCATTGTTTCATCTTTCCGCATTGTTTCATCTTTCCGCATTGTTTCATCTTTCCGCATTGTTTCATCTTTCCGCATTGTTTCATCTTTCCGCATTGTTTCATCTTTCCGCATTGTTTCATCTTTCCGCATTGTTTCATCTTTCCGCATTGTTTCATCTTTCCGCATTGTTTCATCTTTCCGCATTGTTTCATCTTTCCGCATTGTTTCATCTTTCCGCATTGTTTCATCTTTCCGCATTGTTTCATCTTTCCGCATTGTTTCATCTTTCCGCATTGTTTCATCTTTCCGCATTGTTTCATCTTTCCGCATTGTTTCATCTTTCCGCATTGTTTCATCTTTCCGCATTGTTTCATCTTTCCGCATTGTTTCATCTTTCCGCATTGTTTCATCTTTCATCTTTCCGCATTGTTTCATCCTTCATCTTTCCGCATTGTTTCATCTTTCATCTTTCCGCATTGTTTCATCTTTCATCTTTCCGCATTGTTTCATCTTTCCGCATTGTTTCATCTTTCATCTTCCGAATTCTTTCATCTTTCATCTTTCCGCATTGTTTCATCTTTCATCTTTCCGCATTGTTTCATCTTTCATCTTTCCGCATTGTTTCATCTTTCCGCATTGTTTCATCTTTCCGCATTTTTTCATCTTTCCGCATTTTTTCATCTTTCCGCATTGTTTCATCTTTCCGCATTGTTTCATCTTTCCGCATTGTTTCATCTTTCATCTTTCCGCATTGTTTCATCTTTCATCTTTCCGCATTCTTTCATCTTTCATCCTTCCGCATTGTTTCATCTTTCATCTTTCCGCATTGTTTCATCTTTCATCTTTCCGCATTCTTTCATCTTTCATCTTTCCGCATTGTTTCATCTTTCATCTTTCCGCATTCTTTCATCTTTCATCTTTCCGCATTGTTTCATCTTTCCGCATTGTTTCATCTTTCATCTTCCGCATTCTTTCATCTTTCATCTTTCCGCATTGTTTCATCTTTCATCTTTCCGCATTGTTTCATCTTTCATCTTTCCGCATTGTTTCATCTTTCATATTTCCGCATTCTTTCATCTTTCATCTTTCCGCATTGTTTCATCTTTCATCTTTCCGCAATGTTTCATCTTTCATCTTTCCGCATTGTTTCATCCTTCATCTTTCCGCATTGTTTCATCTTTCATCTTTCCGCATTGTTTCATCTTTCATCTTTCCGCATTGTTTCATCTTTCCGCATTGTTTCATCTTTCATCTTCCGCATTCTTTCATCTTTCATCTTTCCGCATTGTTTCATCTTTCATCTTTCCGCATTGTTTCATCTTTCATCTTTCCGCATTCTTTCATCTTTCATCTTTCCGCATTCTTTCATCTTTCATCTTTCCGCATTGTTTCATCTTTCATCTTTCCGCATTCTTTCATCTTTCATCTTTCCGCATTGTTTCATCTTTCCGCATTGTTTCATCTTTCATCTTCCGCATTCTTTCATCTTTCATCTTTCCGCATTGTTTCATCTTTCATCTTTCCGCATTGTTTCATCTTTCATCTTTCCGCATTGTTTCATCTTTCATATTTCCGCATTCTTTCATCTTTCATCTTTCCGCATTGTTTCATCTTTCATCTTTCCGCATTGTTTCATCTTTCATCTATCCGCATTGTTTCATCTTTCATCTTTCCGCATTGTTTCATCTTTCATCTTTCCGCATTCTTTCATCTTTCATCTTTCCGCATTCTTTCATCTTTCATCTTTCCGCATTGTTTCATCTTTCCGCATTGTTTCATCTTTCCGCATTGTTTCATCTTTCCGCATTGTTTCATCTTTCCGCATTGTTTCATCTTTCCGCATTCTTTCATCTTTCATCTTTCCGCATTGTTTCATCTTTCCGCATTGTTTCATCTTTCCGCATTGTTTCATCTTTCCGCATTGTTTCATCTTTCCGCATTGTTTCATCTTTCCGCATAGTTTCATCTTTCCGCATTGTTTCATCTTTCATCTTTCCGCATTGTTTCATCTTTCATCATTCCGCATTGTTTCATCTTTCATCATTCCGCATTGTTTCATCTTTCATCTTTCCGCATTGTTTCATCTTTCATCTTTCCGCATTGTTTCATCTTTCATATTTCCGCATTCTTTCATCTTTCATCTTTCCGCATTGTTTCATCTTTCATCTTTCCGCAATGTTTCATCTTTCATCTTTCCGCATTGTTTCATCTTTCCGCATTGTTTCATCTTTCCGCATTGTTTCATCTTTCCGCATTGTTTCATCTTTCCGCATTGTTTCATCTTTCCGCATTGTTTCATCTTTCCGCATTGTTTCATCTTTCCGCATTGTTTCATCTTTCCGCATTGTTTCATCTTTCCGCATTGTTTCATCTTTCCGCATTGTTTCATCTTTCCGCATTGTTTCATCTTTCCGCATTGTTTCATCTTTCCGCATTGTTTCATCTTTCCGCATTGTTTCATCTTTCCGCATTGTTTCATCTTTCCGCATTGTTTCATCTTTCCGCATTGTTTCATCTTTCCGCATTGTTTCATCTTTCCGCATTGTTTCATCTTTCCGCATTGTTTCATCTTTCCGCATTGTTTCATCTTTCATCTTTCCGCATTGTTTCATCTTTCATCTTTCCGCATTGTTTCATCTTTCATGTTTCCGCATTGTTTCATCTTTCATCTTTCCGCATTGTTTCATCTTTCATCTTTCCGCATTGTTTCATCTTTCATGTTTCCGCATTGTTTCATCTTTCCGCATTGTTTCATCTTTCATCTTCCGCATTCTTTCATCTTTCATCTTTCCGCATTGTTTCATCTTTCATCTTTCCGCATTTTTTCATCTTTCATCTTTCCGCATTGTTTCATCTTTCATCTTTCCGCATTGTTTCATCTTTCATCCTTTGCGCATTGTTTCATCTTTCCGCATAGTTTCATCTTTCATCTTCCGCATTCTTTCATCTTTCATCTTTCCGCATTGTTTCATCTTTCAGATTTCCGCATTTTTTCATCTTTCATCTTTCCGCATTGTTTCATCTTTCATCTTTCCGCATTGATTCATCTTTCCGCATTGTTTCATCTTTCCGCATTGTTTCATCTTTCCGCATTGTTTCATCTTTCCGCATTGTTTCATCTTTCCGCATTGTTTCATCTTTCCGCATTGTTTCATCTTTCCGCATTGTTTCATCTTTCCGCATTGTTTCACCTTTCCGCATTGTTTCATCTTTCCGCATTGTTTCATCTTTCCGCATTGTTTCATCTTTCCGCATTGTTTCATCTTTCCGCATAGTTTCATCTTTCCGCATTGTTTCATCTTTCATCTTTCCGCATTGTTTCATCTTTCATCTTTCCGCATTGTTTCATCTTTCATCTTTCCGCATTGTTTCATCTTTCATCTTTCCGCATTGTTTCATCTTTCATATTTCCGCATTCTTTCATCTTTCATCTTTCCGCATTGTTTCATCTTTCATCTTTCCGCAATGTTTCATCTTTCATCTTTCCGCATTGTTTCATCTTTCATCTTTCCGCATTCTTTCATCTTTCATCTTTCCGCATTGTTTCATCTTTCATCTTTCCGCATTGTTTCATCTTTCCGCATTGTTTCATCTTTCCGCATTGTTTCATCTTTCCGCATTGTTTCATCTTTCCGCATTGTTTCATCTTTCCGCATTGTTTCAGCTTTCCGCATTGTTTCATCTTTCCGCATTGTTTCATCTTTCCGCATTGTTTCATCTTTCCGCATTGTTTCATCTTTCCGCATTGTTTCATCTTTCCGCATTGTTTCATCTTTCCGCATTGTTTCATCTTTCCGCATTGTTTCATCTTTCCGCATTCTTTCATCTTTCATCTTTCCGCATTGTTTCATCTTTCCGCATTGTTTCATCTTTCCGCATTGTTTCATCTTTCCGCATTGTTTCATCTTTCCGCATAGTTTCATCTTTCCGCATTGTTTCATCTTTCATCTTTCCGCATTGTTTCATCTTTCATCATTCCGCATTGTTTCATCTTTCATCATTCCGCATTGTTTCATCTTTCATCTTTCCGCATTGTTTCATCTTTCATCTTTCCGCATTGTTTCATCTTTCATATTTCCGCATTCTTTCATCTTTCATCTTTCCGCATTGTTTCATCTTTCATCTTTCCGCAATGTTTCATCTTTCATCTTTCCGCATTGTTTCATCTTTCCGCATTGTTTCATCTTTCCGCATTGTTTCATCTTTCCGCATTGTTTCATCTTTCCGCATTGTTTCATCTTTCCGCATTGTTTCATCTTTCCGCATTGTTTCATCTTTCCGCATTGTTTCATCTTTCCGCATTGTTTCATCTTTCCGCATTGTTTCATCTTTCCGCATTGTTTCATCTTTCCGCATTGTTTCATCTTTCCGCATTGTTTCATCTTTCCGCATTGTTTCATCTTTCCGCATTGTTTCATCTTTCCGCATTGTTTCATCTTTCCGCATTGTTTCATCTTTCCGCATTGTTTCATCTTTCCGCATTGTTTCATCTTTCCGCATTGTTTCATCTTTCCGCATTGTTTCATCTTTCCGCATTGTTTCATCTTTCCGCATTGTTTCATCTTTCCGCATTGTTTCATCTTTCCGCATTGTTTCATCTTTCCGCATTGTTTCATCTTTCCGCATTGTTTCATCTTTCCGCATTGTTTCATCTTTCCGCATTGTTTCATCTTTCCGCATTGTTTCATCTTTCCGCATTGTTTCATCTTTCCGCATTGTTTCATCTTTCCGCATTGTTTCATCTTTCCGCATTGTTTCATCTTTCATCTTTCCGCATTGTTTCATCTTTCATCTTTCCGCATTGTTTCATCTTTCATGTTTCCGCATTGTTTCATCTTTCATCTTTCCGCATTGTTTCATCTTTCATCTTTCCGCATTGTTTCATCTTTCATGTTTCCGCATTGTTTCATCTTTCCGCATTGTTTCATCTTTCATCTTCCGCATTCTTTCATCTTTCATCTTTCCGCATTGTTTCATCTTTCATCTTTCCGCATTTTTTCATCTTTCATCTTTCCGCATTGTTTCATCTTTCATCTTTCCGCATTGTTTCATCTTTCATCCTTTGCGCATTGTTTCATCTTTCCGCATTGTTTCATCTTTCATCTTCCGCATTCTTTCATCTTTCATCTTTCCGCATTGTTTCATCTTTCAGATTTCCGCATTTTTTCATCTTTCATCTTTCCGCATTGTTTCATCTTTCATCTTTCCGCATTGATTCATCTTTCCGCATTGTTTCATCTTTCCGCATTGTTTCATCTTTCCGCATTGTTTCATCTTTCCGCATTGTTTCATCTTTCCGCATTGTTTCATCTTTCCGCATTGTTTCATCTTTCCGCATTGTTTCATCTTTCCGCATTGTTTCACCTTTCCGCATTGTTTCATCTTTCCGCATTGTTTCATCTTTCCGCATTGTTTCATCTTTCCGCATTGTTTCATCTTTCCGCATAGTTTCATCTTTCCGCATTGTTTCATCTTTCATCTTTCCGCATTGTTTCATCTTTCATCTTTCCGCATTGTTTCATCTTTCATCTTTCCGCATTGTTTCATCTTTCATATTTCCGCATTCTTTCATCTTTCATCTTTCCGCATTGTTTCATCTTTCATCTTTCCGCAATGTTTCATCTTTCATCTTTCCGCATTGTTTCATCTTTCATCTTTCCGCATTCTTTCATCTTTCATCTTTCCGCATTGTTTCATCTTTCATCTTTCCGCATTGTTTCATCTTTCCGCATTGTTTCATCTTTCCGCATTGTTTCATCTTTCCGCATTGTTTCATCTTTCCGCATTGTTTCATCTTTCCGCATTGTTTCAGCTTTCCGCATTGTTTCATCTTTCCGCATTGTTTCATCTTTCCGCATTGTTTCATCTTTCCGCATTGTTTCATCTTTCCGCATTGTTTCATCTTTCCGCATTGTTTCATCTTTCCGCATTGTTTCATCTTTCCGCATTGTTTCATCTTTCCGCATTGTTTCATCTTTCCGCATTGTTTCATCTTTCCGCATTGTTTCATCTTTCCGCATTGTTTCATCTTTCCGCATTGTTTCATCTTTCCGCATTGTTTCATCTTTCCGCATTGTTTCTTCTTTCCGCATTGTTTCATCTTTCCGCATTGTTTCATCTTTCCGCATTGTTTCATCTTTCCGCATTGTTTTATCTTTCCGCATTGTTTCATCTTTCCGCATTGTTTCATCTTTCCGCATTGTTTCATCTTTCCGCATTGTTTCATCTTTCCGCATTGTTTCATCTTTCCGCATTGTTTCATCTTTCCGCATTCTTTCATCTTTCATCTTTCCGCATTGTTTCATCTTTCCGCATTGTTTCATCTTTCCGCATTGTTTCATCTTTCCGCATTGTTTCATCTTTCCGCATAGTTTCATCTTTCCGCATTGTTTCATCTTTCCGCATTGTTTTATCTTTCCGCATTGTTTCATCTTTCCGCATTGTTTCATCTTTCCGCATTGTTTCATCTTTCCGCATTGTTTCATCTTTCCGCATTGTTTCATCTTTCCGCATTGTTTCATCTTTCCGCATTCTTTCATCTTTCATCTTTCCGCATTGTTTCATCTTTCATCTTTCCGCAATGTTTCATCTTTCATCTTTCCGCATTGTTTCATCTTTCATCTTTCCGCATTCTTTCATCTTTCATCTTTCCGCATTGTTTCATCTTTCATCTTTCCGCATTGTTTCATCTTTCCGCATTGTTTCATCTTTCCGCATTGTTTCATCTTTCCGCATTGTTTCATCTTTCCGCATTGTTTCATCTTTCCGCATTGTTTCAGCTTTCCGCATTGTTTCATCTTTCCGCATTGTTTCATCTTTCCGCATTGTTTCATCTTTCCGCATTGTTTCATCTTTCCGCATTGTTTCATCTTTCCGCATTGTTTCATCTTTCCGCATTGTTTCATCTTTCCGCATTGTTTCATCTTTCCGCATTCTTTCATCTTTCATCTTTCCGCATTGTTTCATCTTTCCGCATTGTTTCATCTTTCCGCATTGTTTCATCTTTCCGCATTGTTTCATCTTTCCGCATAGTTTCATCTTTCCGCATTGTTTCATCTTTCATCTTTCCGCATTGTTTCATCTTTCATCATTCCGCATTGTTTCATCTTTCATCATTCCGCATTGTTTCATCTTTCATCTTTCCGCATTGTTTCATCTTTCATCTTTCCGCATTGTTTCATCTTTCATATTTCCGCATTCTTTCATCTTTCATCTTTCCGCATTGTTTCATCTTTCATCTTTCCGCAATGTTTCATCTTTCATCTTTCCGCATTGTTTCATCTTTCCGCATTGTTTCATCTTTCCGCATTGTTTCATCTTTCCGCATTGTTTCATCTTTCCGCATTGTTTCATCTTTCCGCATTGTTTCATCTTTCCGCATTGTTTCATCTTTCCGCATTGTTTCATCTTTCCGCATTGTTTCATCTTTCCGCATTGTTTCATCTTTCCGCATTGTTTCATCTTTCCGCATTGTTTCATCTTTCCGCATTGTTTCATCTTTCCGCATTGTTTCATCTTTCCGCATTGTTTCATCTTTCCGCATTGTTTCATCTTTCCGCATTGTTTCATCTTTCCGCATTGTTTCATCTTTCCGCATTGTTTCATCTTTCCGCATTGTTTCATCTTTCCGCATTGTTTCATCTTTCCGCATTGTTTCATCTTTCCGCATTGTTTCATCTTTCCGCATTGTTTCATCTTTCCGCATTGTTTCATCTTTCCGCATTGTTTCATCTTTCCGCATTGTTTCATCTTTCCGCATTGTTTCATCTTTCCGCATTGTTTCATCTTTCCGCATTGTTTCATCTTTCCGCATTGTTTCATCTTTCCGCATTGTTTCATCTTTCCGCATTGTTTCATCTTTCCGCATTGTTTCATCTTTCATCTTTCCGCATTGTTTCATCTTTCATCTTTCCGCATTGTTTCATCTTTCATGTTTCCGCATTGTTTCATCTTTCATCTTTCCGCATTGTTTCATCTTTCATCTTTCCGCATTGTTTCATCTTTCATGTTTCCGCATTGTTTCATCTTTCCGCATTGTTTCATCTTTCATCTTCCGCATTCTTTCATCTTTCATCTTTCCGCATTGTTTCATCTTTCATCTTTCCGCATTTTTTCATCTTTCATCTTTCCGCATTGTTTCATCTTTCATCTTTCCGCATTGTTTCATCTTTCATCCTTTGCGCATTGTTTCATCTTTCCGCATTGTTTCATCTTTCATCTTCCGCATTCTTTCATCTTTCATCTTTCCGCATTGTTTCATCTTTCAGATTTCCGCATTTTTTCATCTTTCATCTTTCCGCATTGTTTCATCTTTCATCTTTCCGCATTGATTCATCTTTCCGCATTGTTTCATCTTTCCGCATTGTTTCATCTTTCCGCATTGTTTCATCTTTCCGCATTGTTTCATCTTTCCGCATTGTTTCATCTTTCCGCATTGTTTCATCTTTCCGCATTGTTTCATCTTTCCGCATTGTTTCACCTTTCCGCATTGTTTCATCTTTCCGCATTGTTTCATCTTTCCGCATTGTTTCATCTTTCCGCATTGTTTCATCTTTCCGCATAGTTTCATCTTTCCGCATTGTTTCATCTTTCATCTTTCCGCATTGTTTCATCTTTCATCTTTCCGCATTGTTTCATCTTTCATCTTTCCGCATTGTTTCATCTTTCATATTTCCGCATTCTTTCATCTTTCATCTTTCCGCATTGTTTCATCTTTCATCTTTCCGCAATGTTTCATCTTTCATCTTTCCGCATTGTTTCATCTTTCATCTTTCCGCATTCTTTCATCTTTCATCTTTCCGCATTGTTTCATCTTTCATCTTTCCGCATTGTTTCATCTTTCCGCATTGTTTCATCTTTCCGCATTGTTTCATCTTTCCGCATTGTTTCATCTTTCCGCATTGTTTCATCTTTCCGCATTGTTTCAGCTTTCCGCATTGTTTCATCTTTCCGCATTGTTTCATCTTTCCGCATTGTTTCATCTTTCCGCATTGTTTCATCTTTCCGCATTGTTTCATCTTTCCGCATTGTTTCATCTTTCCGCATTGTTTCATCTTTCCGCATTGTTTCATCTTTCCGCATTGTTTCATCTTTCCGCATTGTTTCATCTTTCCGCATTGTTTCATCTTTCCGCATTGTTTCATCTTTCCGCATTGTTTCATCTTTCCGCATTGTTTCATCTTTCCGCATTGTTTCATCTTTCCGCATTGTTTCTTCTTTCCGCATTGTTTCATCTTTCCGCATTGTTTCATCTTTCCGCATTGTTTCATCTTTCCGCATTGTTTTATCTTTCCGCATTGTTTCATCTTTCCGCATTGTTTCATCTTTCCGCATTGTTTCATCTTTCCGCATTGTTTCATCTTTCCGCATTGTTTCATCTTTCCGCATTGTTTCATCTTTCCGCATTGTTTCATCTTTCCGCATTGTTTCATCTTTCCGCATTGTTTCATCTTTCCGCATTGTTTCATCTTTCCGCATTGTTTCATCTTTCCGCATTGTTTCATCTTTCCGCATTGTTTCATCTTTCCGCATTGTTTCATCTTTCCGCATTGTTTCATCTTTCCGCATTGTTTCATCTTTCCGCATTGTTTCATCTTTCCGCATTGTTTCATCTTTCCGCATTGTTTCATCTTTCCGCATTGTTTCATCTTTCATCTTTCCGCATTGTTTCATCCTTCATCTTTCCGCATTGTTTCATCTTTCATCTTTCCGCATTGTTTCATCTTTCATCTTTCCGCATTGTTTCATCTTTCCGCATTGTTTCATCTTTCATCTTCCGAATTCTTTCATGTTTCATCTTTCCGCATTGTTTCATCTTTCATCTTTCCGCATTGTTTCATCTTTCATCTTTCCGCATTGTTTCATCTTTCCGCATTGTTTCATCTTTCCGCATTTTTTCATCTTTCCGCATTGTTTCATCTTTCCGCATTGTTTCATCTTTCCGCATTGTTTCATCTTTCCGCATTGTTTCATCTTTCATCTTTCCGCATTGTTTCATCTTTCATCTTTCCGCATTCTTTCATCTTTCATCCTTCCGCATTGTTTCATCTTTCATCTTTCCGCATTGTTTCATCTTTCATCTTTCCGCATTCTTTCATCTTTCATCTTTCCGCATTGTTTCATCTTTCATCTTTCCGCATTCTTTCATCTTTCATCTTTCCGCATTGTTTCATCTTTCCGCATTGTTTCATCTTTCATCTTCCGCATTCTTTCATCTTTCATCTTTCCGCATTGTTTCATCTTTCATCTTTCCGCATTGTTTCATCTTTCATCTTTCCGCATTGTTTCATCTTTCATATTTCCGCATTCTTTCATCTTTCATCTTTCCGCATTGTTTCATCTTTCATCTTTCCGCAATGTTTCATCTTTCATCTTTCCGCATTGTTTCATCCTTCATCTTTCCGCATTGTTTCATCTTTCATCTTTCCGCATTGTTTCATCTTTCATCTTTCCGCATTGTTTCATCTTTCCGCATTGTTTCATCTTTCATCTTTCCGCATTGTTTCATCTTTCCGCATTGTTTCATCTTTCATCTTCCGCATTCTTTCATCTTTCATCTTTCCGCATTGTTTCATCTTTCATCTTTCAGCATTGTTTCATCTTTCATCTTTCCGCATTGTTTCATCTTTCATATTTCCGCATTCTTTCATCTTTCATCTTTCCGCATTGTTTCATCTTTCATCTTTCCGCATTGTTTCATCTTTCATCTATCCGCATTGTTTCATCTTTCATCTTTCCGCATTGTTTCATCTTTCATCTTTCCGCATTCTTTCATCTTTCATCTTTCCGCATTCTTTCATCTTTCATCTTTCCGCATTGTTTCATCTTTCCGCATTGTTTCATCTTTCCGCATTGTTTCATCTTTCCGCATTCTTTCATCTTTCATCTTTCCGCATTGTTTCATCTTTCCGCATTGTTTCATCTTTCCGCATTGTTTCATCTTTCCGCATTGTTTCATCTTTCCGCATTGTTTCATCTTTCCGCATAGTTTCATCTTTCCGCATTGTTTCATCTTTCATCTTTCCGCATTGTTTCATCTTTCATCATTCCGCATTGTTTCATCTTTCATCATTCCGCATTGTTTCATCTTTCATCTTTCCGCATTGTTTCATCTTTCATCTTTCCGCATTGTTTCATCTTTCATATTTCCGCATTCTTTCATCTTTCATCTTTCCGCATTGTTTCATCTTTCATCTTTCCGCAATGTTTCATCTTTCATCTTTCCGCATTGTTTCATCTTTCCGCATTGTTTCATCTTTCCGCATTGTTTCATCTTTCCGCATTGTTTCATCTTTCCGCATTGTTTCATCTTTCCGCATTGTTTCATCTTTCCGCATTGTTTCATCTTTCCGCATTGTTTCATCTTTCCGCATTGTTTCATCTTTCCGCATTGTTTCATCTTTCCGCATTGTTTCATCTTTCCGCATTGTTTCATCTTTCCGCATTGTTTCATCTTTCCGCATTGTTTCATCTTTCCGCATTGTTTCATCTTTCCGCATTGTTTCATCTTTCCGCATTGTTTCATCTTTCCGCATTGTTTCATCTTTCCGCATTGTTTCATCTTTCCGCATTGTTTCATCTTTCTGCATTGTTTCATCTTTCCGCATTGTTTCATCTTTCCGCATTGTTTCATCTTTCCGCATTGTTTCATCTTTCCGCATTGTTTCATCTTTCCGCATTGTTTCATCTTTCCGCATTGTTTCATCTTTCCGCATTGTTTCATCTTTCCGCATTGTTTCATCTTTCCGCATTGTTTCATCTTTCCGCATTGTTTCATCTTTCCGCATTGTTTCATCTTTCCGCATTGTTTCATCTTTCCGCATTGTTTCATCTTTCCGTATTGTTTCATCTTTCATCTTTCCGCATTGTTTCATCCTTCATCTTTCCGCATTGTTTCATCTTTCATCTTTCCGCATTGTTTCATCTTTCATCTTTCCGCATTGTTTCATCTTTCCGCATTGTTTCATCTTTCCGCATTGTTTCATCTTTCATCTTCCGAATTCTTTCATCTTTCATCTTTCCGCATTGTTTCATCTTTCATCTTTCCGCATTGTTTCATCTTTCATCTTTCCGCATTGTTTCATCTTTCCGCATTGTTTCATCTTTCCGCATTTTTTCATCTTTCCGCATTGTTTCATCTTTCCGCATTGTTTCATCTTTCCGCATTGTTTCATCTTTCCGCATTGTTTCATCTTTCATCTTTCCGCATTGTTTCATCTTTCATCTTTCCGCATTCTTTCATCTTTCATCCTTCCGCATTGTTTCATCTTTCATCTTTCCGCATTGTTTCATCTTTCATCTTTCCGCATTCTTTCATCTTTCATCTTTCCGCATTGTTGCATCTTTCATCTTTCCGCATTCTTTCATCTTTCATCTTTCCGCATTGTTTCATCTTTCCGCATTGTTTCATCTTTCATCTTCCGCATTCTTTCATCTTTCATCTTTCCGCATTGTTTCATCTTTCATCTTTCCGCATTGTTTCATCTTTCATCTTTCCGCATTGTTTCATCTTTCATGTTTCCGCATTCTTTCATCTTTCATCTTTCCGCATTGTTTCATCTTTCATCTTTCCGCAATCTTTCATCTTTCATCTTTCCGCATTGTTTCATCCTTCATCTTTCCGCATTGTTTCATCTTTCATCTTTCCGCATTGTTTCATCTTTCATCTTTCCGCATTGTTTCATCTTTCCGCATTGTTTTATCTTTCATCTTCCGCATTCTTTCATCTTTCATCTTTCCGCATTGTTTCATCTTTCATCTTTCCGCATTGTTTCATCTTTACGCATTGTTTCATCTTTCCGCATTGTTTCATCTTTCCGCATTTTTTCATCTTTCCGCATTGTTTCATCTTTCCGCATTGTTTCATCTTTCCGCATTGTTTCATCTTTCCGCATTGTTTCATCTTTCATCTTTCCGCATTGTTTCATCTTTCATCTTTCCGCATTCTTTCATCTTTCATCCTTCCGCATTGTTTCATCTTTCATCTTTCCGCATTGTTTCATCTTTCATATTTCCGCATTCTTTCATCTTTCATCTTTCCGCATTGTTTCATCTTTCATCTTTCCGCAATGTTTCATCTTTCATCTTTCCGCATTGTTTCATCCTTCATCTTTCCGCATTGTTTCATCTTTCATCTTTCCGCATTGTTTCATCTTTCATCTTTCCGCATTGTTTCATCTTTCCGCATTGTTTCATCTTTCATCTTCCGAATTCTTTCATCTTTCATCTTTCCGCATTGTTTCATCTTTCATCTTTCCGCATTGTTTCATCTTTCCGCATTGTTTCATCTTTCCGCATTGTTTCATCTTTCCGCATTTTTTCATCTTTCCGCATTGTTTCATCTTTCCGCATTGTTTCATCTTTCCGCATTGTTTCATCTTTCCGCATTGTTTCATCTTTCATCTTTCCGCATTGTTTCATCTTTCATCTTTCCGCATTCTTTCATCTTTCATCCTTCCGCATTGTTTCATCTTTCATCTTTCCGCATTGTTTCATCTTTCATCTTTCCGCATTCTTTCATCTTTCATCTTTCCGCATTGTTTCATCTTTCCGCATTGTTTCATCTTTCCGCATTGTTTCATCTTTCCGCATTTTTTCATCTTTCCGCATTGTTTCATCTTTCATCTTTCCGCATTGTTTCATCTTTCATCTTTCCGCATTCTTTCATCTTTCATCCTTCCGCATTGTTTCATCTTTCATCTTTCCGCATTGTTTCATCTTTCATCTTTCCGCATTCTTTCATCTTTCATCTTTCCGCATTGTTTCATCTTTCATCTTTCCGCATTCTTTCATCTTTCATCTTTCCGCATTGTTTCATCTTTCCGCATTGTTTCATCTTTCATCTTCCGCATTCTTTCATCTTTCATCTTTCCGCATTGTTTCATCTTTCATCTTTCCGCATTGTTTCATCTTTCATCTTTCCGCATTGTTTCATCTTTCATGTTTCCGCATTCTTTCATCTTTCATCTTTCCGCATTGTTTCATCTTTCATCTTTCCGCAATCTTTCATCTTTCATCTTTCCGCATTGTTTCATCCTTCATCTTTCCGCATTGTTTCATCTTTCATCTTTCCGCATTGTTTTATCTTTCATCTTTCCGCATTGTTTCATCTTTCCGCATTGTTTCATCTTTCATCTTCCGCATTCTTTCATCTTTCATCTTTCCGCATTGTTTCATCTTTCATCTTTCCGCATTGTTTCATCTTTACGCATTGTTTCATCTTTCCGCATTGTTTCATCTTTCCGCATTTTTTCATCTTTCCGCATTGTTTCATCTTTCCGCATTGTTTCATCTTTCCGCATTGTTTCATCTTTCCGCATTGTTTCATCTTTCATCTTTCCGCATTGTTTCATCTTTCATCTTTCCGCATTCTTTCATCTTTCATCCTTCCGCATTGTTTCATCTTTCATCTTTCCGCATTGTTTCATCTTTCATATTTCCGCATTCTTTCATCTTTCATCTTTCCGCATTGTTTCATCTTTCATCTTTCCGCAATGTTTCATCTTTCATCTTTCCGCATTGTTTCATCCTTCATCTTTCCGCATTGTTTCATCTTTCATCTTTCCGCATTGTTTCATCTTTCATCTTTCCGCATTGTTTCATCTTTCCGCATTGTTTCATCTTTCATCTTCCGAATTCTTTCATCTTTCATCTTTCCGCATTGTTTCATCTTTCATCTTTCCGCATTGTTTCATCTTTCCGCATTGTTTCATCTTTCCGCATTGTTTCATCTTTCCGCATTTTTTCATCTTTCCGCATTGTTTCATCTTTCCGCATTGTTTCATCTTTCCGCATTGTTTCATCTTTCCGCATTGTTTCATCTTTCATCTTTCCGCATTGTTTCATCTTTCATCTTTCCGCATTCTTTCATCTTTCATCCTTCCGCATTGTTTCATCTTTCATCTTTCCGCATTGTTTCATCTTTCATCTTTCCGCATTCTTTCATCTTTCATCTTTCCGCATTGTTTCATCTTTCCGCATTGTTTCATCTTTCCGCATTGTTTCATCTTTCCGCATTTTTTCATCTTTCCGCATTGTTTCATCTTTCATCTTTCCGCATTGTTTCATCTTTCATCTTTCCGCATTCTTTCATCTTTCATCCTTCCGCATTGTTTCATCTTTCATCTTTCCGCATTGTTTCATCTTTCATCTTTCCGCATTCTTTCATCTTTCATCTTTCCGCATTGTTTCATCTTTCATCTTTCCGCATTCTTTCATCTTTCATCTTTCCGCATTGTTTCATCTTTCCGCATTGTTTCATCTTTCATCTTCCGCATTCTTTCATCTTTCATCTTTCCGCATTGTTTCATCTTTCATCTTTCCGCATTGTTTCATCTTTCATCTTTCCGCATTGTTTCATCTTTCATATTTCCGCATTCTTTCATCTTTCATCTTTCCGCATTATTTCATCTTTCATCTTTCCGCATTGTTTCATCTTTCATCTTTCCGCATTGTTTCATCTTTCATCTTTCCGCATTGTTTCATCTTTCATCTTTCCGCATTCTTTCATCTTTCATCTTTCCGCATTCTTTCATCTTTCGTCTTTCCGCATTGTTTCATCTTTCCGCATTGTTTCATCTTTCCGCATTCTTTCATCTTTCATCTTTCCGCATTGTTTCATCTTTCCGAATTGTTTCATCTTTCCGCATTGTTTCATCTTTCCGAATTGTTTCATCTTTCCGCATTGTTTCATCTTTCCGCATTGTTTCATCTTTCCGCATTGTTTCATCTTTCCGCATAGTTTCATCTTTCCGCATTGTTTCATCTTTCATCTTTCCGCATTGTTTCATCTTTCATCTTTCCGCATTATTTCATCTTTCATCTTTCCGCATTGTTTCATCTTTCATCTTTCCGCATTGTTTCATCTTTCATATTTCCGCATTCTTTCATCTTTCATCTTTCCGCATTGTTTCATCTTTCATCTTTCCGCAATGTTTCATCTTTCATCTTTCTGCATTGTTTCATCTTTCATCTTTCCGCATTCTTTCATCTTTCATCTTTCCGCATTGTTTCATCTTTCAACTTTCCGCATTGTTTCATCTTTCCGCATTGTTTCATCTTTCCGCATTGTTTCATCTTTCCGCATTGTTTCATCTTTCCGCATTGTTTCATCTTTCCGCATTGTTTCATCTTTCCGCATTGTTTCATCTTTCCGCATTGTTTCATCTTTCCGCATTGTTTCATCTTTCCGCATTGTTTCATCTTTCCGCATTGTTTCATCTTTCCGCATTGTTTCATCTTTCCGCATTGTTTCATCTTTCCGCATTGTTTCATCTTTCCGCATTGTTTCATCTTTCCGCATTGTTTCATCTTTCCGCATTGTTTCATCTTTCCGCATTGTTTCATCTTTCCGCATTGTTTCATCTTTCCGCATTGTTTCATCTTTCCGCATTGTTTCATCTTTCATCTTTCCGCATTTTTTCATCTTTCATCTTTCCGCATTGTTTCATCTTTCATCTTTCCGCATTGTTTCATCTTTCATCTTTCCGCATTGTTTCATCTTTCATCTTTCCGCATTGTTTCATCTTTCCGCATTGTTTCATCTTTCCGCATTGTTTCATCTTTCCGCATTGTTTCATCTTTCCGCATTGTTTCATCTTTCCGCATTGTTTCATCTTTCCGCATTGTTTCATCTTTCCGCATTGTTTCATCTTTCATCTTTCCGCATTGTTTCATCTTTCATCTTTCCGCATTCTTTCACCTTTCATCTTTCCGCATTGTTTCATCTTTCATTTTTCCGCATTGTTTCATCTTTCATCTTTCCGCATTGTTTCATCTTTCATCTTCCGCATTCTTTCATCTTTCATCTTTCCGCATTGTTTCATCTTTCCGCATTGTTTCATCTTTCATCTTCCGCATTCTTTCATCTTTCATCTTTCCGCATTGTTTCATCTTTTCGCATTGTTTCATCTTTCATCTTTCCGCATTGTTTCATCTTTCAGCTTTCCGCATTGTTTCATCTTTCATCTTTCCGCATTCTTTCATCTTTCATCTTTCCGCATTGTATCATCTTTCATCTTTCCGCATTGTTTCATCTTTCATCTTTCCGCATTGTTTCATCTTTCATCTTTCCGCATTGTTTCATCTTTCATCTTTCCGCATTGTTTCATCTTTCATCTTTCCGCATTCTTTCATCTTTCATCTTTCCGCATTGTTTCATCTTTCCGCATTGTTTCATCTTTCCGCATTGTTTCATCTTTCCGCATTGTTTCATCTTTCCGCATTCTTTCATCTTTCATCTTTCCGCATTGTTTCATCTTTCCGCATTGTTTCATCTTTCCGCATTGTTTCATCTTTCCGCATTGTTTCATCTTTCCGCATTGTTTCATCTTTCCGCATAGTTTCATCTTTCCGCATTGTTTCATCTTTCATCTTTCCGCATTGTTTCATCTTTCATCTTTCCGCATTGTTTCATCTTTCATCTTTCCGCATTGTTTCATCTTTCATCTTTCCGCATTGTTTCATCTTTCATCTTTCCGCATTGTTTCATCTTTCATCTTTCCGCATTGTTTCATCTTTCATATTTCCGCATTCTTTCATCTTTCATCTTTCCGCATTGTTTCATCTTTCATCTTTCCGCAATGTTTCATCTTTCATCTTTCCGCATTGTTTCATCTTTCATCTTTCCGCATTCTTTCATCTTTCATCTTTCCGCATTGTTTCATCTTTCATCTTTCCGAATTGTTTCATCTTTCCGCATTGTTTCATCTTTCCGCATTGTTTCATCTTTCCGCATTGTTTCATCTTTCCGCATTGTTTCATCTTTCTGCATTGTTTCATCTTTCCGCATTGTTTCATCTTTCCGCATTGTTTCATCTTTCCGCATTGTTTCATCTTTCCGCATTGTTTCATCTTTCCGCATTGTTTCATCTTTCCGCATTGTTTCATCTTTCCGCATTGTTTCATCTTTCCGCATTGTTTCATCTTTCCGCATTGTTTCATCTTTCCGCATTGTTTCATCTTTCCGCATTGTTTCATCTTTCCGCATTGTTTCATCTTTCATCTTTCCGCATTGTTTCATCCTTCATCTTTCCGCATTGTTTCATCTTTCATCTTTCCGCATTGTTTCATCTTTCATCTTTCCGCATTGTTTCATCTTTCCGCATTGTTTCATCTTTCCGCATTGTTTCATCTTTCCGCATTGTTTCATCTTTCATCTTCCGCATTCTTTCATCTTTCATCTTTCCGCATTGTTTCATCTTTCATCTTTCCGCATTGTTTCATCTTTCATCTTTCTGCATTGTTTCATCTTTCCGCATTGTTTCATCTTTCCGCATTGTTTCATCTTTCCGCATTGTTTCATCTTTCCGCATTGTTTCATCTTTCCGCATTGTTTCATCTTTCATCTTTCCGCATTGTTTCATCTTTCATCTTTCCGCATTCTTTCATCTTTCATCCTTCCGCATTGTTTCATCTTTCATCTTTCCGCATTGTTTCATCTTTCATCTTTCCGCATTCTTTCATCTTTCATCTTTCCGCATTGTTTCATCTTTCATCTTTCCGCATTCTTTCATCTTTCATCTTTCCGCATTGTTTCATCTTTCATCTTTCCGCATTGTTTCATCTTTCCGCATTGTTTCATCTTTCATCTTCCGCATTGTTTCATCTTTCATCTTTCCGCATTGTTTCATCTTTCATCTTTCCGCATTGTTTCATCTTTCATCTTTCCGCATTGTTTCATCTTTCATATTTCCGCATTCTTTCATCTTTCATCTTTCCGCATTGTTTCATCTTTCATCTTTCCGCAATGTTTCATCTTTCATCTTTCCGCATTGTTTCATCCTTCATCTTTCCGCATTGTTTCATCTTTCATCTTTCCGCATTGTTTCATCTTTCATCTTTCCGCATTGTTTCATCTTTCCGCATTGTTTCATCTTTCATCTTCCGCATTCTTTCATCTTTCATCTTTCCGCATTGTTTCATCTTTCATCTTTCCGCATTGTTTCATCTTTCATCTTTCCGCATTGTTTCATCTTTCCGCATTGTTTCATCTTTCCGCATTGTTTCATCTTTCCGCATTTTTTCATCTTTCCGCATTGTTTCATCTTTCATCTTTCCGCATTGTTTCATCTTTCATCTTTCCGCATTCTTTCATCTTTCATCCTTCCGCATTGTTTCATCTTTCATCTTTCCGCATTGTTTCATCTTTCATCTTTCCGCATTCTTTCATCTTTCATCTTTCCGCATTGTTTCATCTTTCATCTTTCCGCATTCTTTCATCTTTCATCTTTCCGCATTGTTTCATCTTTCCGCATTGTTTCATCTTTCATCTTCCGCATTCTTTCATCTTTCATCTTTCCGCATTGTTTCATCTTTCATCTTTCCGCATTGTTTCATCTTTCATCTTTCCGCATTGTTTCATCTTTCATATTTCCGCATTCTTTCATCTTTCATCTTTCCGCATTATTTCATCTTTCATCTTTCCGCATTGTTTCATCTTTCATCTTTCCGCATTGTTTCATCTTTCATCTTTCCGCATTGTTTCATCTTTCATCTTTCCGCATTCTTTCATCTTTCATCTTTCCGCATTCTTTCATCTTTCATCTTTCCGCATTGTTTCATCTTTCCGCATTGTTTCATCTTTCCGCATTCTTTCATCTTTCATCTTTCCGCATTGTTTCATCTTTCCGAATTGTTTCATCTTTCCGCATTGTTTCATCTTTCCGAATTGTTTCATCTTTCCGCATTGTTTCATCTTTCCGCATTGTTTCATCTTTCCGCATTGTTTCATCTTTCCGCATAGTTTCATCTTTCCGCATTGTTTCATCTTTCATCTTTCCGCATTGTTTCATCTTTCATCTTTCCGCATTGTTTCATCTTTCATCTTTCCGCATTGTTTCATCTTTCATCTTTCCGCATTGTTTCATCTTTCATATTTCCGCATTCTTTCATCTTTCATCTTTCCGCATTGTTTCATCTTTCATCTTTCCGCAATGTTTCATCTTTCATCTTTCCGCATTGTTTCATCTTTCATCTTTCCGCATTGTTTCATCTTTCATCCTTTGCGCATTGTTTCATCTTTCCGCATTGTTTCATCTTTCATCTTCCGCATTCTTTCATCTTTCATCTTTCCGCATTGTTTCATCTTTCAGATTTCCGCATTTTTTCATCTTTCATCTTTCCGCATTGTTTCATCTTTCATCTTTCCGCATTGATTCATCTTTCCGCATTGTTTCATCTTTCCGCATTGTTTCATCTTTCCGCATTGTTTCATCTTTCCGCATTGTTTCATCTTTCCGCATTGTTTCATCTTTCCGCATTGTTTCATCTTTCCGCATTGTTTCATCTTTCCGCATTGTTTCACCTTTCCGCATTGTTTCATCTTTCCGCATTGTTTCATCTTTCCGCATTGTTTCATCTTTCCGCATTGTTTCATCTTTCCGCATAGTTTCATCTTTCCGCATTGTTTCATCTTTCATCTTTCCGCATTGTTTCATCTTTCATCTTTCCGCATTGTTTCATCTTTCATCTTTCCGCATTGTTTCATCTTTCATATTTCCGCATTCTTTCATCTTTCATCTTTCCGCATTGTTTCATCTTTCATCTTTCCGCAATGTTTCATCTTTCATCTTTCCGCATTGTTTCATCTTTCATCTTTCCGCATTCTTTCATCTTTCATCTTTCCGCATTGTTTCATCTTTCATCTTTCCGCATTGTTTCATCTTTCCGCATTGTTTCATCTTTCCGCATTGTTTCATCTTTCCGCATTGTTTCATCTTTCCGCATTGTTTCATCTTTCCGCATTGTTTCAGCTTTCCGCATTGTTTCATCTTTCCGCATTGTTTCATCTTTCCGCATTGTTTCATCTTTCCGCATTGTTTCATCTTTCCGCATTGTTTCATCTTTCCGCATTGTTTCATCTTTCCGCATTGTTTCATCTTTCCGCATTGTTTCATCTTTCCGCATTGTTTCATCTTTCCGCATTGTTTCATCTTTCCGCATTGTTTCATCTTTCCGCATTGTTTCATCTTTCCGCATTGTTTCATCTTTCCGCATTGTTTCTTCTTTCCGCATTGTTTCATCTTTCCGCATTGTTTCATCTTTCCGCATTGTTTCATCTTTCCGCATTGTTTCATCTTTCCGCATTGTTTCATCTTTCCGCATTGTTTCATCTTTCCGCATTGTTTCATCTTTCCGCATTGTTTCATCTTTCCGCATTGTTTCATCTTTCCGCATTGTTTCATCTTTCCGCATTGTTTCATCTTTCCGCATTGTTTCATCTTTCCGCATTGTTTCATCTTTCCGCATTGTTTCATCTTTCCGCATTGTTTCATCTTTCCGCATTGTTTCATCTTTCCGCATTGTTTCATCTTTCCGCATTGTTTCATCTTTCCGCATTGTTTCATCTTTCCGCATTGTTTCATCTTTCCGCATTGTTTCATCTTTCCGCATTGTTTCATCTTTCCGCATTGTTTCATCTTTCCGCATTGTTTCATCTTTCCGCATTGTTTCATCTTTCCGCATTGTTTCATCTTTCCGCATTGTTTCATCTTTCCGCATTGTTTCATCTTTCCGCATTGTTTCATCTTTCCGCATTGTTTCATCTTTCCGCATTGTTTCATCTTTCATCTTTCCGCATTGTTTCATCCTTCATCTTTCCGCATTGTTTCATCTTTCATCTTTCCGCATTGTTTCATCTTTCATCTTTCCGCATTGTTTCATCTTTCCGCATTGTTTCATCTTTCATCTTCCGAATTCTTTCATCTTTCATCTTTCCGCATTGTTTCATCTTTCATCTTTCCGCATTGTTTCATCTTTCATCTTTCCGCATTGTTTCATCTTTCCGCATTGTTTCATCTTTCCGCATTTTTTCATCATTCCGCATTGTTTCATCTTTCCGCATTGTTTCATCTTTCCGCATTGTTTCATCTTTCCGCATTGTTTCATCTTTCATCCTTCCGCATTGTTTCATCTTTCATCTTTCCGCATTCTTTCATCTTTCATCCTTCCGCATTGTTTCATCTTTCATCTTTCCGCATTGTTTCATCTTTCATCTTTCCGCATTCTTTCATCTTTCATCTTTCCGCATTGTTTCATCTTTCATCTTTCCGCATTCTTTCATCTTTCATCTTTCCGCATTGTTTCATCTTTCCGCATTGTTTCATCTTTCATCTTCCGCATTCTTTCATCTTTCATCTTTCCGCATTGTTTCATCTTTCATCTTTCCGCATTGTTTCATCTTTCATCTTTCCGCATTGTTTCATCTTTCATATTTCCGCATTCTTTCATCTTTCATCTTTCCGCATTGTTTCATCTTTCATCTTTCCGCAATGTTTCATCTTTCATCTTTCCGCATTGTTTCATCCTTCATCTTTCCGCATTGTTTCATCTTTCATCTTTCCGCATTGTTTCATCTTTCATCTTTCCGCATTGTTTCATCTTTCCGCATTGTTTCATCTTTCATCTTCCGCATTCTTTCATCTTTCATCTTTCCGCATTGTTTCATCTTTCATCTTTCCGCATTGTTTCATCTTTCATCTTTCCGCATTCTTTCATCTTTCATCTTTCCGCATTCTTTCATCTTTCATCTTTCCGCATTGTTTCATCTTTCATCTTTCCGCATTCTTTCATCTTTCATCTTTCCGCATTGTTTCATCTTTCCGCATTGTTTCATCTTTCATCTTCCGCATTCTTTCATCTTTCATCTTTCCGCATTGTTTCATCTTTCATCTTTCCGCATTGTTTCATCTTTCATCTTTCCGCATTGTTTCATCTTTCATATTTCCGCATTCTTTCATCTTTCATCTTTCCGCATTGTTTCATCTTTCATCTTTCCGCATTGTTTCATCTTTCATCTATCCGCATTGTTTCATCTTTCATCTTTCCGCATTGTTTCATCTTTCATCTTTCCGCATTCTTTCATCTTTCATCTTTCCGCATTCTTTCATCTTTCATCTTTCCGCATTGTTTCATCTTTCCGCATTGTTTCATCTTTCCGCATTGTTTCATCTTTCCGCATTGTTTCATCTTTCCGCATTCTTTCATCTTTCATCTTTCCGCATTGTTTCATCTTTCCGCATTGTTTCATCTTTCCGCATTGTTTCATCTTTCCGCATTGTTTCATCTTTCCGCATAGTTTCATCTTTCCGCATTGTTTCATCTTTCATCTTTCCGCATTGTTTCATCTTTCATCATTCCGCATTGTTTCATCTTTCATCATTCCGCATTGTTTCATCTTTCATCTTTCCGCATTGTTTCATCTTTCATCTTTCCGCATTGTTTCATCTTTCATATTTCCGCATTCTTTCATCTTTCATCTTTCCGCATTGTTTCATCTTTCATCTTTCCGCAATGTTTCATCTTTCATCTTTCCGCATTGTTTCATCTTTCCGCATTGTTTCATCTTTCCGCATTGTTTCATCTTTCCGCATTGTTTCATCTTTCCGCATTGTTTCATCTTTCCGCATTGTTTCATCTTTCCGCATTGTTTCATCTTTCCGCATTGTTTCATCTTTCCGCATTGTTTCATCTTTCCGCATTGTTTCATCTTTCCGCATTGTTTCATCTTTCCGCATTGTTTCATCTTTCCGCATTGTTTCATCTTTCCGCATTGTTTCATCTTTCCGCATTGTTTCATCTTTCCGCATTGTTTCATCTTTCCGCATTGTTTCATCTTTCCGCATTGTTTCATCTTTCCGCATTGTTTCATCTTTCCGCATTGTTTCATCTTTCCGCATTGTTTCATCTTTCCGCATTGTTTCATCTTTCCGCATTGTTTCATCTTTCCGCATTGTTTCATCTTTCCGCATTGTTTCATCTTTCCGCATTGTTTCATCTTTCCGCATTGTTTCATCTTTCCGCATTGTTTCATCTTTCCGCATTGTTTCATCTTTCCGCATTGTTTCATCTTTCCGCATTGTTTCATCTTTCATCTTTCCGCATTGTTTCATCTTTCATCTTTCCGCATTGTTTCATCTTTCATGTTTCCGCATTGTTTCATCTTTCATCTTTCCGCATTGTTTCATCTTTCATCTTTCCGCATTGTTTCATCTTTCATGTTTCCGCATTGTTTCATCTTTCCGCATTGTTTCATCTTTCATCTTCCGCATTCTTTCATCTTTCATCTTTCCGCATTGTTTCATCTTTCATCTTTCCGCATTTTTTCATCTTTCATCTTTCCGCATTGTTTCATCTTTCATCTTTCCGCATTGTTTCATCTTTCATCCTTTGCGCATTGTTTCATCTTTCCGCATTGTTTCATCTTTCATCTTCCGCATTCTTTCATCTTTCATCTTTCCGCATTGTTTCATCTTTCAGATTTCCGCATTTTTTCATCTTTCATCTTTCCGCATTGTTTCATCTTTCATCTTTCCGCATTGATTCATCTTTCCGCATTGTTTCATCTTTCCGCATTGTTTCATCTTTCCGCATTGTTTCATCTTTCCGCATTGTTTCATCTTTCCGCATTGTTTCATCTTTCCGCATTGTTTCATCTTTCCGCATTGTTTCATCTTTCCGCATTGTTTCACCTTTCCGCATTGTTTCATCTTTCCGCATTGTTTCATCTTTCCGCATTGTTTCATCTTTCCGCATTGTTTCATCTTTCCGCATAGTTTCATCTTTCCGCATTGTTTCATCTTTCATCTTTCCGCATTGTTTCATCTTTCATCTTTCCGCATTGTTTCATCTTTCATCTTTCCGCATTGTTTCATCTTTCATATTTCCGCATTCTTTCATCTTTCATCTTTCCGCATTGTTTCATCTTTCATCTTTCCGCAATGTTTCATCTTTCATCTTTCCGCATTGTTTCATCTTTCATCTTTCCGCATTCTTTCATCTTTCATCTTTCCGCATTGTTTCATCTTTCATCTTTCCGCATTGTTTCATCTTTCCGCATTGTTTCATCTTTCCGCATTGTTTCATCTTTCCGCATTGTTTCATCTTTCCGCATTGTTTCATCTTTCCGCATTGTTTCAGCTTTCCGCATTGTTTCATCTTTCCGCATTGTTTCATCTTTCCGCATTGTTTCATCTTTCCGCATTGTTTCATCTTTCCGCATTGTTTCATCTTTCCGCATTGTTTCATCTTTCCGCATTGTTTCATCTTTCCGCATTGTTTCATCTTTCCGCATTCTTTCATCTTTCATCTTTCCGCATTGTTTCATCTTTCCGCATTGTTTCATCTTTCCGCATTGTTTCATCTTTCCGCATTGTTTCATCTTTCCGCATTGTTTCATCTTTCCGCATAGTTTCATCTTTCCGCATTGTTTCATCTTTCATCTTTCCGCATTGTTTCATCTTTCATCATTCCGCATTGTTTCATCTTTCATCATTCCGCATTGTTTCATCTTTCATCTTTCCGCATTGTTTCATCTTTCATCTTTCCGCATTGTTTCATCTTTCATATTTCCGCATTCTTTCATCTTTCATCTTTCCGCATTGTTTCATCTTTCATCTTTCCGCAATGTTTCATCTTTCATCTTTCCGCATTGTTTCATCTTTCCGCATTGTTTCATCTTTCCGCATTGTTTCATCTTTCCGCATTGTTTCATCTTTCCGCATTGTTTCATCTTTCCGCATTGTTTCATCTTTCCGCATTGTTTCATCTTTCCGCATTGTTTCATCTTTCCGCATTGTTTCATCTTTCCGCATTGTTTCATCTTTCCGCATTGTTTCATCTTTCCGCATTGTTTCATCTTTCCGCATTGTTTCATCTTTCCGCATTGTTTCATCTTTCCGCATTGTTTCATCTTTCCGCATTGTTTCATCTTTCCGCATTGTTTCATCTTTCCGCATTGTTTCATCTTTCCGCATTGTTTCATCTTTCCGCATTGTTTCATCTTTCCGCATTGTTTCATCTTTCCGCATTGTTTCATCTTTCCGCATTGTTTCATCTTTCCGCATTGTTTCATCTTTCCGCATTGTTTCATCTTTCCGCATTGTTTCATCTTTCCGCATAGTTTCATCTTTCCGCATTGTTTCATCTTTCATCTTTCCGCATTGTTTCATCTTTCATCTTTCCGCATTGTTTCATCTTTCATCTTTCCGCATTGTTTCATCTTTCATATTTCCGCATTCTTTCATCTTTCATCTTTCCGCATTGTTTCATCTTTCATCTTTCCGCAATGTTTCATCTTTCATCTTTCCGCATTGTTTCATCTTTCATCTTTCCGCATTCTTTCATCTTTCATCTTTCCGCATTGTTTCATCTTTCATCTTTCCGCATTGTTTCATCTTTCCGCATTGTTTCATCTTTCCGCATTGTTTCATCTTTCCGCATTGTTTCATCTTTCCGCATTGTTTCATCTTTCCGCATTGTTTCAGCTTTCCGCATTGTTTCATCTTTCCGCATTGTTTCATCTTTCCGCATTGTTTCATCTTTCCGCATTGTTTCATCTTTCCGCATTGTTTCATCTTTCCGCATTGTTTCATCTTTCCGCATTGTTTCATCTTTCCGCATTGTTTCATCTTTCCGCATTCTTTCATCTTTCATCTTTCCGGATTGTTTCATCTTTCCGCATTGTTTCATCTTTCCGCATTGTTTCATCTTTCCGCATTGTTTCATCTTTCCGCATTGTTTCATCTTTCCGCATAGTTTCATCTTTCCGCATTGTTTCATCTTTCATCTTTCCGCATTGTTTCATCTTTCATCATTCCGCATTGTTTCATCTTTCATCATTCCGCATTGTTTCATCTTTCATCTTTCCGCATTGTTTCATCTTTCATCTTTCCGCATTGTTTCATCTTTCATATTTCCGCATTCTTTCATCTTTCATCTTTCCGCATTGTTTCATCTTTCATCTTTCCGCAATGTTTCATCTTTCATCTTTCCGCATTGTTTCATCTTTCCGCATTGTTTCATCTTTCCGCATTGTTTCATCTTTCCGCATTGTTTCATCTTTCCGCATTGTTTCATCTTTCCGCATTGTTTCATCTTTCCGCATTGTTTCATCTTTCCGCATTGTTTCATCTTTCCGCATTGTTTCATCTTTCCGCATTGTTTCATCTTTCCGCATTGTTTCATCTTTCCGCATTGTTTCATCTTTCCGCATTGTTTCATCTTTCCGCATTGTTTCATCTTTCCGCATTGTTTCATCTTTCCGCATTGTTTCATCTTTCCGCATTGTTTCATCTTTCCGCATTGTTTCATCTTTCCGCATTGTTTCATCTTTCCGCATTGTTTCATCTTTCCGCATTGTTTCATCTTTCCGCATTGTTTCATCTTTCCGCATTGTTTCATCTTTCCGCATTGTTTCATCTTTCCGCATTGTTTCATCTTTCCGCATTGTTTCATCTTTCCGCATTGTTTCATCTTTCCGCATTGTTTCATCTTTCCGCATTGTTTCATCTTTCCGCATTGTTTCATCTTTCCGCATTGTTTCATCTTTCCGCATTGTTTCATCTTTCATCTTTCCGCATTGTTTCATCTTTCATCTTTCCGCATTGTTTCATCTTTCATGTTTCCGCATTGTTTCATCTTTCATCTTTCCGCATTGATTCATCTTTCCGCATTGTTTCATCTTTCCGCATTGTTTCATCTTTCCGCATTGTTTCATCTTTCCGCATTGTTTCATCTTTCTGCATTGTTTCATCTTTCCGCATTGTTTCATCTTTCCGCATTGTTTCATCTTTCCGCATTGTTTCACCTTTCCGCATTGTTTCATCTTTCCGCATTGTTTCATCTTTCCGCATTGTTTCATCTTTCCGCATTGTTTCATCTTTCCGCATAGTTTCATCTTTCCGCATTGTTTCATCTTTCCGCATTGTTTCATCTTTCATCTTTCCGCATTGTTTCATCTTTCATCTTTCCGCATTGTTTCATCTTTCATGTTTCCGCATTGTTTCATCTTTCATCTTTCCGCATTGTTTCATCTTTCATCTTTCCGCATTGTTTCATCTTTCATGTTTCCGCATTGTTTCATCTTTCCGCATTGTTTCATCTTTCATCTTCCGCATTCTTTCATCTTTCATCTTTCCGCATTGTTTCATCTTTCATCTTTCCGCATTTTTTCATCTTTCATCTTTCCGCATTGTTTCATCTTTCATCTTTCCGCATTGTTTCATCTTTCATCCTTTGCGCATTGTTTCATCTTTCCGCATTGTTTCATCTTTCATCTTCCGCATTCTTTCATCTTTCATCTTTCCGCATTGTTTCATCTTTCAGATTTCCGCATTTTTTCATCTTTCATCTTTCCGCATTGTTTCATCTTTCATCTTTCCGCATTGATTCATCTTTCCGCATTGTTTCATCTTTCCGCATTGTTTCATCTTTCCGCATTGTTTCATCTTTCCGCATTGTTTCATCATTCTGCATTGTTTCATCTTTCCGCATTGTTTCATCTTTCCGCATTGTTTCATCTTTCCGCATTGTTTCACCTTTCCGCATTGTTTCATCTTTCCGCATTGTTTCATCTTTCCGCATTGTTTCATCTTTCCGCATTGTTTCATCTTTCCGCATAGTTTCATCTTTACGCATTGTTTCATCTTTCATCTTTCCGCATTGTTTCATCTTTCATCTTTCCGCATTGTTTCATCTTTCATCTTTCCGCATTGTTTCATCTTTCATATTTCCGCATTCTTTCATCTTTCATCTTTCCGCATTGTTTCATCTTTCATCTTTCCGCAATGTTTCATCTTTCATCTTTCCGCATTGTTTCATCTTTCATCTTTCCGCATTCTTTCATCTTTCATCTTTCCGCATTGTTTCATCTTTCATCTTTCCGCATTGTTTCATCTTTCCGCATTGTTTCATCTTTCCGCATTGTTTCATCTTTCCGCATTGTTTCATCTTTCCGCATTGTTTCATCTTTCCGCATTGTTTCAGCTTTCCGCATTGTTTCATCTTTCCGCATTGTTTCATCTTTCCGCATTGTTTCATCTTTCCGCATTGTTTCATCTTTCCGCATTGTTTCATCTTTCCGCATTGTTTCATCTTTCCGCATTGTTTCATCTTTCCGCATTGTTTCATCTTTCCGCATTGTTTCATCTTTCCGCATTGTTTCATCTTTCCGCATTGTTTCATCTTTCCGCATTGTTTCATCTTTCCGCATTGTTTCATCTTTCCGCATTGTTTCATCTTTCCGCATTGTTTCATCTTTCCGCATTGTTTCATCTTTCCGCATTGTTTCACCTTTCCGCATTGTTTCATCTTTCCGCATTGTTTCATCTTTCCACATTGTTTCATCTTTCCGCATTGTTTCATCTTTCCGCATAGTTTCATCTTTCCGCATTGTTTCATCTTTCATCTTTCCGCATTGTTTCATCTTTCATCTTTCCGCATTGTTTCATCTTTCATCTTTCCGCATTGTTTCATCTTTCATATTTCCGCATTCTTTCATCTTTCATCTTTCCGCATTGTTTCATCTTTCATCTTTCCGCAATGTTTCATCTTTCATCTTTCCGCATTGTTTCATCTTTCATCTTTCCGCATTCTTTCATCTTTCATCTTTCCGCATTGTTTCATCTTTCATCTTTCCGCATTGTTTCATCTTTCCGCATTGTTTCATCTTTCCGCATTGTTTCATCTTTCCGCATTGTTTCATCTTTCCGCATTGTTTCATCTTTCCGCATTGTTTCAGCTTTCCGCATTGTTTCATCTTTCCGCATTGTTTCATCTTTCCGCATTGTTTCATCTTTCCGCATTGTTTCATCTTTCCGCATTGTTTCATCTTTCCGCATTGTTTCATCTTTCCGCATTGTTTCATCTTTCCGCATTGTTTCATCTTTCCGCATTCTTTCATCTTTCATCTTTCCGCATTGTTTCATCTTTCCGCATTGTTTCATCTTTCCGCATTGTTTCATCTTTCCGCATTGTTTCATCTTTCCGCATTGTTTCATCTTTCCGCATAGTTTCATCTTTCCGCATTGTTTCATCTTTCATCTTTCCGCATTGTTTCATCTTTCATCATTCCGCATTGTTTCATCTTTCCGCATAGTTTCATCTTTCCGCATTGTTTCATCTTTCATCTTTCCGCATTGTTTCATCTTTCATCATTCCGCATTGTTTCATCTTTCATCATTCCGCATTGTTTCATCTTTCATCTTTCCGCATTGTTTCATCTTTCATCTTTCCGCATTGTTTCATCTTTCATATTTCCGCATTCTTTCATCTTTCATCTTTCCGCATTGTTTCATCTTTCATCTTTCCGCAATGTTTCATCTTTCATCTTTCCGCATTGTTTCATCTTTCCGCATTGTTTCATCTTTCCGCATTGTTTCATCTTTCCGCATTGTTTCATCTTTCCGCATTGTTTCATCTTTCCGCATTGTTTCATCTTTCCGCATTGTTTCATCTTTCCGCATTGTTTCATCTTTCCGCATTGTTTCATCTTTCCGCATTGTTTCATCTTTCCGCATTGTTTCATCTTTCCGCATTGTTTCATCTTTCCGCATTGTTTCATCTTTCCGCATTGTTTCATCTTTCCGCATTGTTTCATCTTTCCGCATTGTTTCATCTTTCCGCATTGTTTCATCTTTCCGCATTGTTTCATCTTTCCGCATTGTTTCATCTTTCCGCATTGTTTCATCTTTCCGCATTGTTTCATCTTTCCGCATTGTTTCATCTTTCCGCATTGTTTCATCTTTCCGCATTGTTTCATCTTTCCGCATTGTTTCATCTTTCCGCATTGTTTCATCTTTCCGCATTGTTTCATCTTTCCGCATTGTTTCATCTTTCCGCATTGTTTCATCTTTCCGCATTGTTTCATCTTTCCGCATTGTTTCATCTTTCCGCATTGTTTCATCTTTCCGCATTGTTTCATCTTTCCGCATTGTTTCATCTTTCATCTTTCCGCATTGTTTCATCTTTCATCTTTCCGCATTGTTTCATCTTTCATGTTTCCGCATTGTTTCATCTTTCATCTTTCCGCATTGTTTCATCTTTCATCTTTCCGCATTGTTTCATCTTTCATGTTTCCGCATTGTTTCATCTTTCCGCATTGTTTCATCTTTCATCTTCCGCATTCTTTCATCTTTCATCTTTCCGCATTGTTTCATCTTTCATCTTTCCGCATTTTTTCATCTTTCATCTTTCCGCATTGTTTCATCTTTCATCTTTCCGCATTGTTTCATCTTTCATCCTTTGCGCATTGTTTCATCTTTCCGCATTGTTTCATCTTTCATCTTCCGCATTCTTTCATCTTTCATCTTTCCGCATTGTTTCATCTTTCAGATTTCCGCATTTTTTCATCTTTCATCTTTCCGCATTGTTTCATCTTTCATCTTTCCGCATTGATTCATCTTTCCGCATTGTTTCATCTTTCCGCATTGTTTCATCTTTCCGCATTGTTTCATCTTTCCGCATTGTTTCATCTTTCCGCATTGTTTCATCTTTCCGCATTGTTTCATCTTTCCGCATTGTTTCATCTTTCCGCATTGTTTCACCTTTCCGCATTGTTTCATCTTTCCGCATTGTTTCATCTTTCCGCATTGTTTCATCTTTCCGCATTGTTTCATCTTTCCGCATAGTTTCATCTTTACGCATTGTTTCATCTTTCATCTTTCCGCATTGTTTCATCTTTCATCTTTCCGCATTGTTTCATCTTTCATCTTTCCGCATTGTTTCATCTTTCATATTTCCGCATTCTTTCATCTTTCATCTTTCCGCATTGTTTCATCTTTCATCTTTCCGCAATGTTTCATCTTTCATCTTTCCGCATTGTTTCATCTTTCATCTTTCCGCATTCTTTCATCTTTCATCTTTCCGCATTGTTTCATCTTTCATCTTTCCGCATTGTTTCATCTTTCCGCATTGTTTCATCTTTCCGCATTGTTTCATCTTTCCGCATTGTTTCATCTTTCCGCATTGTTTCATCTTTCCGCATTGTTTCAGCTTTCCGCATTGTTTCATCTTTCCGCATTGTTTCATCTTTCCGCATTGTTTCATCTTTCCGCATTGTTTCATCTTTCCGCATTGTTTCATCTTTCCGCATTGTTTCATCTTTCCGCATTGTTTCATCTTTCCGCATTGTTTCATCTTTCCGCATTGTTTCATCTTTCCGCATTGTTTCATCTTTCCGCATTGTTTCATCTTTCCGCATTGTTTCATCTTTCCGCATTGTTTCATCTTTCCGCATTGTTTCATCTTTCCGCATTGTTTCTTCTTTCCGCATTGTTTCATCTTTCCGCATTGTTTCATCTTTCCGCATTGTTTCATCTTTCCGCATTGTTTCATCTTTCCGCATTGTTTCATCTTTCCGCATTGTTTCATCTTTCCGCATTGTTTCATCTTTCCGCATTGTTTCATCTTTCCGCATTGTTTCATCTTTCCGCATTGTTTCATCTTTCCGCATTGTTTCATCTTTCCGCATTGTTTCATCTTTCCGCATTGTTTCATCTTTCCGCATTGTTTCATCTTTCCGCATTGTTTCATCTTTCCGCATTGTTTCATCTTTCCGCATTGTTTCATCTTTCCGCATTGTTTCATCTTTCCGCATTGTTTCATCTTTCCGCATTGTTTCATCTTTCCGCATTGTTTCATCTTTCCGCATTGTTTCATCTTTCCGCATTGTTTCATCTTTCCGCATTGTTTCATCTTTCCGCATTGTTTCATCTTTCCGCATTGTTTCATCTTTCCGCATTGTTTCATCTTTCCGCATTGTTTCATCTTTCCGCATTGTTTCATCTTTCCGCATTGTTTCATCTTTCCGCATTGTTTCATCTTTCCGCATTGTTTCATCTTTCCGCATTGTTTCATCTTTCCGCATTGTTTCATCTTTCATCTTTCCGCATTGTTTCATCCTTCATCTTTCCGCATTGTTTCATCTTTCATCTTTCCGCATTGTTTCATCTTTCATCTTTCCGCATTGTTTCATCTTTCCGCATTGTTTCATCTTTCATCTTCCGAATTCTTTCATGTTTCATCTTTCCGCATTGTTTCATCTTTCATCTTTCCGCATTGTTTCATCTTTCATCTTTCCGCATTGTTTCATCTTTCCGCATTGTTTCATCTTTCCGCATTTTTTCATCTTTCCGCATTGTTTCATCTTTCCGCATTGTTTCATCTTTCCGCATTGTTTCATCTTTCCGCATTGTTTCATCTTTCATCTTTCCGCATTGTTTCATCTTTCATCTTTCCGCATTCTTTCATCTTTCATCCTTCCGCATTGTTTCATCTTTCATCTTTCCGCATTGTTTCATCTTTCATCTTTCCGCATTCTTTCATCTTTCATCTTTCCGCATTGTTTCATCTTTCATCTTTCCGCATTCTTTCATCTTTCATCTTTCCGCATTGTTTCATCTTTCCGCATTGTTTCATCTTTCATCTTCCGCATTCTTTCATCTTTCATCTTTCCGCATTGTTTCATCTTTCATCTTTCCGCATTGTTTCATCTTTCATCTTTCCGCATTGTTTCATCTTTCATATTTCCGCATTCTTTCATCTTTCATCTTTCCGCATTGTTTCATCTTTCATCTTTCCGCAATGTTTCATCTTTCATCTTTCCGCATTGTTTCATCCTTCATCTTTCCGCATTGTTTCATCTTTCATCTTTCCGCATTGTTTCATCTTTCATCTTTCCGCATTGTTTCATCTTTCCGCATTGTTTCATCTTTCATCTTTCCGCATTGTTTCATCTTTCCGCATTGTTTCATCTTTCATCTTCCGCATTCTTTCATCTTTCATCTTTCCGCATTGTTTCATCTTTCATCTTTCAGCATTGTTTCATCTTTCATCTTTCCGCATTGTTTCATCTTTCATATTTCCGCATTCTTTCATCTTTCATCTTTCCGCATTGTTTCATCTTTCATCTTTCCGCATTGTTTCATCTTTCATCTATCCGCATTGTTTCATCTTTCATCTTTCCGCATTGTTTCATCTTTCATCTTTCCGCATTCTTTCATCTTTCATCTTTCCGCATTCTTTCATCTTTCATCTTTCCGCATTCTTTCATCTTTCATCTTTCCGCATTGTTTCATCTTTCCGCATTGTTTCATCTTTCCGCATTGTTTCATCTTTCCGCATTCTTTCATCTTTCCGCATTGTTTCATCTTTCCGCATTGTTTCATCTTTCCGCATTGTTTCATCTTTCCGCATTGTTTCATCTTTCCGCATAGTTTCATCTTTCCGCATTGTTTCATCTTTCATCTTTCCGCATTGTTTCATCTTTCATCATTCCGCATTGTTTAATCTTTCATCATTCCGCATTGTTTCATCTTTCATCTTTCCGCATTGTTTCATCTTTCATCTTTCCGCATTGTTTCATCTTTCATATTTCCGCATTCTTTCATCTTTCATCTTTCCGCATTGTTTCATCTTTCATCTTTCCGCAATGTTTCATCTTTCATCTTTCCGCATTGTTTCATCTTTCCGCATTGTTTCATCTTTCCGCATTGTTTCATCTTTCCGCATTGTTTCATCTTTCCGCATTGTTTCATCTTTCCGCATTGTTTCATCTTTCCGCATTGTTTCATCTTTCCGCATTGTTTCATCTTTCCGCATTGTTTCATCTTTCCGCATTGTTTCATCTTTCCGCATTGTTTCATCTTTCCGCATTGTTTCATCTTTCCGCATTGTTTCATCTTTCCGCATTGTTTCATCTTTCCGCATTGTTTCATCTTTCCGCATTGTTTCATCTTTCCGCATTGTTTCATCTTTCCGCATTGTTTCATCTTTCCGCATTGTTTCATCTTTCCGCATTGTTTCATCTTTCCGCATTGTTTCATCTTTCCGCATTGTTTCATCTTTCCGCATTGTTTCATCTTTCCGCATTGTTTCATCTTTCCGCATTGTTTCATCTTTCCGCATTGTTTCATCTTTCCGCATTGTTTCATCTTTCCGCATTGTTTCATCTTTCCGCATTGTTTCATCTTTCCGCATTGTTTCATCTTTCCGCATTGTTTCATCTTTCCGCATTGTTTCATCTTTCCGCATTGTTTCATCTTTCCGCATTGTTTCATCTTTCCGCATTGTTTCATCTTTCCGCATTGTTTCATCTTTCCGCATTGTTTCATCTTTCCGCATTGTTTCATCTTTCCGTATTGTTTCATCTTTCATCTTTCCGCATTGTTTCATCCTTCATCTTTCCGCATTGTTTCATCTTTCATCTTTCCGCATTGTTTCATCTTTCATCTTTCCGCATTGTTTCATCTTTCCGCATTGTTTCATCTTTCCGCATTGTTTCATCTTTCATCTTCCGAATTCTTTCATCTTTCATCTTTCCGCATTGTTTCATCTTTCATCTTTCCGCATTGTTTCATCTTTCATCTTTCCGCATTGTTTCATCTTTCCGCATTGTTTCATCTTTCCGCATTTTTTCATCTTTCCGCATTGTTTCATCTTTCATCTTTCCGCATTGTTTCATCTTTCATCTTTCCGCATTCTTTCATCTTTCATCCTTCCGCATTGTTTCATCTTTCATCTTTCCGCATTGTTTCATCTTTCATCTTTCCGCATTCTTTCATCTTTCATCTTTCCGCATTGTTGCATCTTTCATCTTTCCGCATTCTTTCATCTTTCATCTTTCCGCATTGTTTCATCTTTCCGCATTGTTTCATCTTTCATCTTCCGCATTCTTTCATCTTTCATCTTTCCGCATTGTTTCATCTTTCATCTTTCCGCATTGTTTCATCTTTCATCTTTCCGCATTGTTTCATCTTTCATGTTTCCGCATTCTTTCATCTTTCATCTTTCCGCATTGTTTCATCTTTCATCTTTCCGCAATGTTTCATCTTTCATCTTTCCGCATTGTTTCATCCTTCATCTTTCCGCATTGTTTCATCTTTCCGCATTGTTTCATCTTTCATCTTTCCGCATTGTTTCATCTTTCCGCATTGTTTCATCTTTCATCTTCCGCATTCTTTCATCTTTCATCTTTCCGCATTGTTTCATCTTTCATCTTTCCGCATTGTTTCATCTTTACGCATTGTTTCATCTTTCCGCATTGTTTCATCTTTCCGCATTTTTTCATCTTTCCGCATTGTTTCATCTTTCCGCATTGTTTCATCTTTCCGCATTGTTTCATCTTTCCGCATTGTTTCATCTTTCATGTTTCCGCATTCTTTCATCTTTCATCTTTCCGCATTGTTTCATCTTTCATCTTTCCGCAATGTTTCATCTTTCATCTTTCCGCATTGTTTCATCCTTCATCTTTCCGCATTGTTTCATCTTTCCGCATTGTTTCATCTTTCATCTTTCCGCATTGTTTCATCTTTCCGCATTGTTTCATCTTTCATCTTCCGCATTCTTTCATCTTTCATCTTTCCGCATTGTTTCATCTTTCATCTTTCCGCATTGTTTCATCTTTACGCATTGTTTCATCTTTCCGCATTGTTTCATCTTTCCGCATTTTTTCATCTTTCCGCATTGTTTCATCTTTCCGCATTGTTTCATCTTTCCGCATTGTTTCATCTTTCCGCATTGTTTCATCTTTCATCTTTCCGCATTGTTTCATCTTTCATCTTTCCGCATTCTTTCATCTTTCACCTTCCGCATTGTTTCATCTTTCATCTTTCCGCATTGTTTCATCTTTCATATTTCCGCATTCTTTCATCTTTCATCTTTCCGCATTGTTTCATCTTTCATCTTTCCGCAATGTTTCATCTTTCATCTTTCCGCATTGTTTCATCCTTCATCTTTCCGCATTGTTTCATCTTTCATCTTTCCGCATTGTTTCATCTTTCATCTTTCCGCATTGTTTCATCTTTCCGCATTGTTTCATCTTTCATCTTCCGAATTCTTTCATCTTTCATCTTTCCGCATTGTTTCATCTTTCATCTTTCCGCATTGTTTCATCTTTCCGCATTGTTTCATCTTTCATCTTCCGAATTCTTTCATCTTTCATCTTTCCGCATTGTTTCATCTTTCATCTTTCCGCATTGTTTCATCTTTCCGCATTGTTTCATCTTTCCGCATTGTTTCATCTTTCCGCATTTTTTCATCTTTCCGCATTGTTTCATCTTTCCGCATTGTTTCATCTTTCCGCATTGTTTCATCTTTCCGCATTGTTTCATCTTTCATCTTTCCGCATTGTTTCATCTTTCATCTTTCCGCATTCTTTCATCTTTCATCCTTCCGCATTGTTTCATCTTTCATCTTTCCGCATTGTTTCATCTTTCATCTTTCCGCATTCTTTCATCTTTCATCTTTCCGCATTGTTTCATCTTTCATCTTTCCGCATTCTTTCATCTTTCATCTTTCCGCATTGTTTCATCTTTCATCTTTCCGCATTCTTTCATCTTTCATCTTTCCGCATTGTTTCATCTTTCCGCATTGTTTCATCTTTCATCTTCCGCATTCTTTCATCTTTCATCTTTCCGCATTGTTTCATCTTTCATCTTTCCGCATTGTTTCATCTTTCATCTTTCCGCATTGTTTCATCTTTCATATTTCCGCATTCTTTCATCTTTCATCTTTCCGCATTGTTTCATCTTTCATCTTTCCGCAATGTTTCATCTTTCATCTTTCCGCATTGTTTCATCCTTCATCTTTCCGCATTGTTTCATCTTTCATCTTTCCGCATTGTTTCATCTTTCATCTTTCCGCATTGTTTCATCTTTCATCTTCCGCATTCTTTCATCTTTCATCTTTCCGCATTGTTTCATCTTTCATCTTTCCGCATTGTTTCATCTTTCATCTTTCCGCATTCTTTCATCTTTCATCTTTCCGCATTCTTTCATCTTTCATCTTTCCGCATTGTTTCATCTTTCATCTTTCCGCATTCTTTCATCTTTCATCTTTCCGCATTGTTTCATCTTTCCGCATTGTTTCATCTTTCCGCATTGTTTCATCTTTCATCTTCCGCATTCTTTCATCTTTCATCTTTCCGCATTGTTTCATCTTTCATCTTTCCGCATTGTTTCATCTTTCATCTTTCCGCATTGTTTCATCTTTCATATTTCCGCATTCTTTCATCTTTCATCTTTCCGCATTGTTTCATCTTTCATCTTTCCGCATTGTTTCATCTTTCATCTATCCGCATTGTTTCATCTTTCATCTTTCCGCATTGTTTCATCTTTCATCTTTCCGCATTCTTTCATCTTTCATCTTTCCGCATTCTTTCATCTTTCATCTTTCCGCATTGTTTCATCTTTCCGCATTGTTTCATCTTTCCGCATTCTTTCATCTTTCATCTTTCCGCATTGTTTCATCTTTCCGCATTGTTTCATCTTTCCGCATTGTTTCATCTTTCCGCATTGTTTCATCTTTCCGCATTGTTTCATCTTTCCGCATAGTTTCATCTTTCCGCATTGTTTCATCTTTCATCTTTCCGCATTGTTTCATCTTTCATCATTCCGCATTGTTTCATCTTTCATCATTCCGCATTGTTTCATCTTTCATCTTTCCGCATTGTTTCATCTTTCATCTTTCCGCATTGTTTCATCTTTCATATTTCCGCATTCTTTCATCTTTCATCTTTCCGCATTGTTTCATCTTTCATCTTTCCGCAATGTTTCATCTTTCATCTTTCCGCATTGTTTCATCTTTCCGCATTGTTTCATCTTTCCGCATTGTTTCATCTTTCCGCATTGTTTCATCTTTCCGCATTGTTTCATCTTTCCGCATTGTTTCATCTTTCCGCATTGTTTCATCTTTCCGCATTGTTTCATCTTTCATATTTCCGCATTCTTTCATCTTTCATCTTTCCGCATTGTTTCATCTTTCATCTTTCCGCAATGTTTCATCTTTCATCTTTCCGCATTGTTTCATCCTTCATCTTTCCGCATTGTTTCATCTTTCATCTTTCCGCATTGTTTCATCTTTCATCTTTCCGCATTGTTTCATCTTTCCGCATTGTTTCATCTTTCATCTTCCGAATTCTTTCATCTTTCATCTTTCCGCATTGTTTCATCTTTCATCTTTCCGCATTGTTTCATCTTTCCGCATTGTTTCATCTTTCATCTTCCGAATTCTTTCATCTTTCATCTTTCCGCATTGTTTCATCTTTCATCTTTCCGCATTGTTTCATCTTTCCGCATTGTTTCATCTTTCCGCATTGTTTCATCTTTCCGCATTTTTTCATCTTTCCGCATTGTTTCATCTTTCCGCATTGTTTCATCTTTCCGCATTGTTTCATCTTTCCGCATTGTTTCATCTTTCATCTTTCCGCATTGTTTCATCTTTCATCTTTCCGCATTCTTTCATCTTTCATCTTTCCGCATTGTTTCATCTTTCATCTTTCCGCAATGTTTCATCTTTCATCTTTCCGCATTGTTTCATCTTTCCGCATTGTTTCATCTTTCCGCATTGTTTCATCTTTCCGCATTGTTTCATCTTTCCGCATTGTTTCATCTTTCCGCATTGTTTCATCTTTCCGCATTGTTTCATCTTTCCGCATTGTTTCATCTTTCCGCATTGTTTCATCTTTCCGCATTGTTTCATCTTTCCGCATTGTTTCATCTTTCCGCATTGTTTCATCTTTCCGCATTGTTTCATCTTTCCGCATTGTTTCATCTTTCCGCATTGTTTCATCTTTCCGCATTGTTTCATCTTTCCGCATTGTTTCATCTTTCCGCATTGTTTCATCTTTCCGCATTGTTTCATCTTTCCGCATTGTTTCATCTTTCCGCATTGTTTCATCTTTCCGCATTGTTTCATCTTTCCGCATTGTTTCATCTTTCCGCATTGTTTCATCTTTCCGCATTGTTTCATCTTTCCGCATTGTTTCATCTTTCCGCATTGTTTCATCTTTCCGCATTGTTTCATCTTTCCGCATTGTTTCATCTTTCCGCATTGTTTCATCTTTCCGCATTGTTTCATCTTTCCGCATTGTTTCATCTTTCCGCATTGTTTCATCTTTCATCTTTCCGCATTGTTTCATCTTTCATCTTTCCGCATTGTTTCATCTTTCATGTTTCCGCATTGTTTCATCTTTCATCTTTCCGCATTGTTTCATCTTTCATCTTTCCGCATTGTTTCATCTTTCATGTTTCCGCATTGTTTCATCTTTCCGCATTGTTTCATCTTTCATCTTCCGCATTCTTTCATCTTTCATCTTTCCGCATTGTTTCATCTTTCATCTTTCCGCATTTTTTCATCTTTCATCTTTCCGCATTGTTTCATCTTTCATCTTTCCGCATTGTTTCATCTTTCATCCTTTGCGCATTGTTTCATCTTTCCGCATTGTTTCATCTTTCATCTTCCGCATTCTTTCATCTTTCATCTTTCCGCATTGTTTCATCTTTCAGATTTCCGCATTTTTTCATCTTTCATCTTTCCGCATTGTTTCATCTTTCATCTTTCCGCATTGATTCATCTTTCCGCATTGTTTCATCTTTCCGCATTGTTTCATCTTTCCGCATTGTTTCATCTTTCCGCATTGTTTCATCTTTCCGCATTGTTTCATCTTTCCGCATTGTTTCATCTTTCCGCATTGTTTCATCTTTCCGCATTGTTTCACCTTTCCGCATTGTTTCATCTTTCCGCATTGTTTCATCTTTCCGCATTGTTTCATCTTTCCGCATTGTTTCATCTTTCCGCATAGTTTCATCTTTACGCATTGTTTCATCTTTCATCTTTCCGCATTGTTTCATCTTTCATCTTTCCGCATTGTTTCATCTTTCATCTTTCCGCATTGTTTCATCTTTCATATTTCCGCATTCTTTCATCTTTCATCTTTCCGCATTGTTTCATCTTTCATCTTTCCGCAATGTTTCATCTTTCATCTTTCCGCATTGTTTCATCTTTCATCTTTCCGCATTCTTTCATCTTTCATCTTTCCGCATTGTTTCATCTTTCATCTTTCCGCATTGTTTCATCTTTCCGCATTGTTTCATCTTTCCGCATTGTTTCATCTTTCCGCATTGTTTCATCTTTCCGCATTGTTTCATCTTTCCGCATTGTTTCAGCTTTCCGCATTGTTTCATCTTTCCGCATTGTTTCATCTTTCCGCATTGTTTCATCTTTCCGCATTGTTTCATCTTTCCGCATTGTTTCATCTTTCCGCATTGTTTCATCTTTCCGCATTGTTTCATCTTTCCGCATTGTTTCATCTTTCCGCATTGTTTCATCTTTCCGCATTGTTTCATCTTTCCGCATTGTTTCATCTTTCCGCATTGTTTCATCTTTCCGCATTGTTTCATCTTTCATCTTTCCGCATTGTTTCATCCTTCATCTTTCCGCATTGTTTCATCTTTCATCTTTCCGCATTGTTTCATCTTTCATCTTTCCGCATTGTTTCATCTTTCCGCATTGTTTCATCTTTCATCTTCCGAATTCTTTCATGTTTCATCTTTCCGCATTGTTTCATCTTTCATCTTTCCGCATTGTTTCATCTTTCATCTTTCCGCATTGTTTCATCTTTCCGCATTGTTTCATCTTTCCGCATTTTTTCATCTTTCCGCATTGTTTCATCTTTCCGCATTGTTTCATCTTTCCGCATTGTTTCATCTTTCCGCATTGTTTCATCTTTCATCTTTCCGCATTGTTTCATCTTTCATCTTTCCGCATTCTTTCATCTTTCATCCTTCCGCATTGTTTCATCTTTCATCTTTCCGCATTGTTTCATCTTTCATCTTTCCGCATTCTTTCATCTTTCATCTTTCCGCATTGTTTCATCTTTCATCTTTCCGCATTCTTTCATCTTTCATCTTTCCGCATTGTTTCATCTTTCCGCATTGTTTCATCTTTCATCTTCCGCATTCTTTCATCTTTCATCTTTCCGCATTGTTTCATCTTTCATCTTTCCGCATTGTTTCATCTTTCATCTTTCCGCATTGTTTCATCTTTCATATTTCCGCATTCTTTCATCTTTCATCTTTCCGCATTGTTTCATCTTTCATCTTTCCGCAATGTTTCATCTTTCATCTTTCCGCATTGTTTCATCCTTCATCTTTCCGCATTGTTTCATCTTTCATCTTTCCGCATTGTTTCATCTTTCATCTTTCCGCATTGTTTCATCTTTCCGCATTGTTTCATCTTTCATCTTTCCGCATTGTTTCATCTTTCCGCATTGTTTCATCTTTCATCTTCCGCATTCTTTCATCTTTCATCTTTCCGCATTGTTTCATCTTTCATCTTTCAGCATTGTTTCATCTTTCATCTTTCCGCATTGTTTCATCTTTCATATTTCCGCATTCTTTCATCTTTCATCTTTCCGCATTGTTTCATCTTTCATCTTTCCGCATTGTTTCATCTTTCATCTATCCGCATTGTTTCATCTTTCATCTTTCCGCATTGTTTCATCTTTCATCTTTCCGCATTCTTTCATCTTTCATCTTTCCGCATTCTTTCATCTTTCATCTTTCCGCATTCTTTCATCTTTCATCTTTCCGCATTGTTTCATCTTTCCGCATTGTTTCATCTTTCCGCATTGTTTCATCTTTCCGCATTCTTTCATCTTTCCGCATTGTTTCATCTTTCCGCATTGTTTCATCTTTCCGCATTGTTTCATCTTTCCGCATTGTTTCATCTTTCCGCATAGTTTCATCTTTCCGCATTGTTTCATCTTTCATCTTTCCGCATTGTTTCATCTTTCATCATTCCGCATTGTTTAATCTTTCATCATTCCGCATTGTTTCATCTTTCATCTTTCCGCATTGTTTCATCTTTCATCTTTCCGCATTGTTTCATCTTTCATATTTCCGCATTCTTTCATCTTTCATCTTTCCGCATTGTTTCATCTTTCATCTTTCCGCAATGTTTCATCTTTCATCTTTCCGCATTGTTTCATCTTTCCGCATTGTTTCATCTTTCCGCATTGTTTCATCTTTCCGCATTGTTTCATCTTTCCGCATTGTTTCATCTTTCCGCATTGTTTCATCTTTCCGCATTGTTTCATCTTTCCGCATTGTTTCATCTTTCCGCATTGTTTCATCTTTCCGCATTGTTTCATCTTTCCGCATTGTTTCATCTTTCCGCATTGTTTCATCTTTCCGCATTGTTTCATCTTTCCGCATTGTTTCATCTTTCCGCATTGTTTCATCTTTCCGCATTGTTTCATCTTTCCGCATTGTTTCATCTTTCCGCATTGTTTCATCTTTCCGCATTGTTTCATCTTTCCGCATTGTTTCATCTTTCCGCATTGTTTCATCTTTCCGCATTGTTTCATCTTTCCGCATTGTTTCATCTTTCCGCATTGTTTCATCTTTCCGCATTGTTTCATCTTTCCGCATTGTTTCATCTTTCCGCATTGTTTCATCTTTCCGCATTGTTTCATCTTTCCGCATTGTTTCATCTTTCCGCATTGTTTCATCTTTCCGCATTGTTTCATCTTTCCGCATTGTTTCATCTTTCCGCATTGTTTCATCTTTCCGTATTGTTTCATCTTTCATCTTTCCGCATTGTTTCATCCTTCATCTTTCCGCATTGTTTCATCTTTCATCTTTCCGCATTGTTTCATCTTTCATCTTTCCGCATTGTTTCATCTTTCCGCATTGTTTCATCTTTCCGCATTGTTTCATCTTTCATCTTCCGAATTCTTTCATCTTTCATCTTTCCGCATTGTTTCATCTTTCATCTTTCCGCATTGTTTCATCTTTCATCTTTCCGCATTGTTTCATCTTTCCGCATTGTTTCATCTTTCCGCATTTTTTCATCTTTCCGCATTGTTTCATCTTTCCGCATTGTTTCATCTTTCCGCATTGTTTCATCTTTCCGCATTGTTTCATCTTTCATCTTTCCGCATTGTTTCATCTTTCATCTTTCCGCATTCTTTCATCTTTCATCCTTCCGCATTGTTTCATCTTTCATCTTTCCGCATTGTTTCATCTTTCATCTTTCCGCATTCTTTCATCTTTCATCTTTCCGCATTGTTGCATCTTTCATCTTTCCGCATTCTTTCATCTTTCATCTTTCCGCATTGTTTCATCTTTCCGCATTGTTTCATCTTTCATCTTCCGCATTCTTTCATCTTTCATCTTTCCGCATTGTTTCATCTTTCATCTTTCCGCATTGTTTCATCTTTCATCTTTCCGCATTGTTTCATCTTTCATGTTTCCGCATTCTTTCATCTTTCATCTTTCCGCATTGTTTCATCTTTCATCTTTCCGCAATGTTTCATCTTTCATCTTTCCGCATTGTTTCATCCTTCATCTTTCCGCATTGTTTCATCTTTCATCTTTCCGCATTGTTTCATCTTTCATCTTTCCGCATTGTTTCATCTTTCCGCATTGTTTCATCTTTCATCTTCCGCATTCTTTCATCTTTCATCTTTCCGCATTGTTTCATCTTTCATCTTTCCGCATTGTTTCATCTTTACGCATTGTTTCATCTTTCCGCATTGTTTCATCTTTCCGCATTTTTTCATCTTTCCGCATTGTTTCATCTTTCCGCATTGTTTCATCTTTCCGCATTGTTTCATCTTTCCGCATTGTTTCATCTTTCATCTTTCCGCATTGTTTCATCTTTCATCTTTCCGCATTCTTTCATCTTTCATCCTTCCGCATTGTTTCATCTTTCATCTTTCCGCATTGTTTCATCTTTCATATTTCCGCATTCTTTCATCTTTCATCTTTCCGCATTGTTTCATCTTTCATCTTTCCGCAATGTTTCATCTTTCATCTTTCCGCATTGTTTCATCCTTCATCTTTCCGCATTGTTTCATCTTTCATCTTTCCGCATTGTTTCATCTTTCATCTTTCCGCATTGTTTCATCTTTCCGCATTGTTTCATCTTTCATCTTCCGAATTCTTTCATCTTTCATCTTTCCGCATTGTTTCATCTTTCATCTTTCCGCATTGTTTCATCTTTCCGCATTGTTTCATCTTTCATCTTCCGAATTCTTTCATCTTTCATCTTTCCGCATTGTTTCATCTTTCATCTTTCCGCATTGTTTCATCTTTCCGCATTGTTTCATCTTTCCGCATTTTTTCATCTTTCCGCATTGTTTCATCTTTCCGCATTGTTTCATCTTTCCGCATTGTTTCATCTTTCCGCATTGTTTCATCTTTCATCTTTCCGCATTGTTTCATCTTTCATCTTTCCGCATTCTTTCATCTTTCATCCTTCCGCATTGTTTCATCTTTCATCTTTCCGCATTGTTTCATCTTTCATCTTTCCGCATTCTTTCATCTTTCATCTTTCCGCATTGTTTCATCTTTCATCTTTCCGCATTCTTTCATCTTTCATCTTTCCGCATTGTTTCATCTTTCCGCATTGTTTCATCTTTCATCTTCCGCATTCTTTCATCTTTCATCTTTCCGCATTGTTTCATCTTTCATCTTTCCGCATTGTTTCATCTTTCATCTTTCCGCATTGTTTCATCTTTCATATTTCCGCATTCTTTCATCTTTCATCTTTCCGCATTGTTTCATCTTTCATCTTTCCGCAATGTTTCATCTTTCATCTTTCCGCATTGTTTCATCCTTCATCTTTCCGCATTGTTTCATCTTTCATCTTTCCGCATTGTTTCATCTTTCATCTTTCCGCATTGTTTCATCTTTCATCTTCCGCATTCTTTCATCTTTCATCTTTCCGCATTGTTTCATCTTTCATCTTTCCGCATTGTTTCATCTTTCATCTTTCCGCATTCTTTCATCTTTCATCTTTCCGCATTCTTTCATCTTTCATCTTTCCGCATTGTTTCATCTTTCATCTTTCCGCATTCTTTCATCTTTCATCTTTCCGCATTGTTTCATCTTTCCGCATTGTTTCATCTTTCCGCATTGTTTCATCTTTCATCTTCCGCATTCTTTCATCTTTCATCTTTCCGCATTGTTTCATCTTTCATCTTTCCGCATTGTTTCATCTTTCATCTTTCCGCATTGTTTCATCTTTCATATTTCCGCATTCTTTCATCTTTCATCTTTCCGCATTGTTTCATCTTTCATCTTTCCGCATTGTTTCATCTTTCATCTATCCGCATTGTTTCATCTTTCATCTTTCCGCATTGTTTCATCTTTCATCTTTCCGCATTCTTTCATCTTTCATCTTTCCGCATTGTTTCATCTTTCATCTTTCCGCATTCTTTCATCTTTCATCTTTCCGCATTCTTTCATCTTTCATCTTTCCGCATTGTTTCATCTTTCCGCATTGTTTCATCTTTCCGCATTCTTTCATCTTTCATCTTTCCGCATTGTTTCATCTTTCCGCATTGTTTCATCTTTCCGCATTGTTTCATCTTTCCGCATTGTTTCATCTTTCCGCATTGTTTCATCTTTCCGCATAGTTTCATCTTTCCGCATTGTTTCATCTTTCATCTTTCCGCATTGTTTCATCTTTCATCATTCCGCATTGTTTCATCTTTCATCATTCCGCATTGTTTCATCTTTCATCTTTCCGCATTGTTTCATCTTTCATCTTTCCGCATTGTTTCATCTTTCATATTTCCGCATTCTTTCATCTTTCATCTTTCCGCATTGTTTCATCTTTCATCTTTCCGCAATGTTTCATCTTTCATCTTTCCGCATTGTTTCATCTTTCCGCATTGTTTCATCTTTCCGCATTGTTTCATCTTTCCGCATTGTTTCATCTTTCCGCATTGTTTCATCTTTCCGCATTGTTTCATCTTTCCGCATTGTTTCATCTTTCCGCATTGTTTCATCTTTCCGCATTGTTTCATCTTTCCGCATTGTTTCATCTTTCCGCATTGTTTCATCTTTCCGCATTGTTTCATCTTTCCGCATTGTTTCATCTTTCCGCATTGTTTCATCTTTCCGCATTGTTTCATCTTTCCGCATTGTTTCATCTTTCCGCATTGTTTCATCTTTCCGCATTGTTTCATCTTTCCGCATTGTTTCATCTTTCCGCATTGTTTCATCTTTCCGCATTGTTTCATCTTTCCGCATTGTTTCATCTTTCCGCATTGTTTCATCTTTCCGCATTGTTTCATCTTTCCGCATTGTTTCATCTTTCATCTTTCCGCATTGTTTCATCCTTCATCTTTCCGCATTGTTTCATCTTTCATCTTTCCGCATTGTTTCATCTTTCATCTTTCCGCATTGTTTCATCTTTCCGCATTGTTTCATCTTTCATCTTCCGAATTCTTTCATCTTTCATCTTTCCGCATTGTTTCATCTTTCATCTTTCCGCATTGTTTCATCTTTCATCTTTCCGCATTGTTTCATCTTTCCGCATTGTTTCATCTTTCCGCATTTTTTCATCTTTCCGCATTGTTTCATCTTTCCGCATTGTTTCATCTTTCCGCATTGTTTCATCTTTCCGCATTGTTTCATCTTTCATCTTTCCGCATTGTTTCATCTTTCATCTTTCCGCATTCTTTCATCTTTCATCCTTCCGCATTATTTCATCTTTCATCTTTCCGCATTGTTTCATCTTTCATCTTTCCGCATTCTTTCATCTTTCATCTTTCCGCATTGTTTCATCTTTCATCTTTCCGCATTCTTTCATCTTTCATCTTTCCGCATTGTTTCATCTTTCCGCATTGTTTCATCTTTCATCTTCCGCATTCTTTCATCTTTCATCTTTCCGCATTGTTTCATCTTTCATCTTTCCGCATTGTTTCATCTTTCATCTTTCCGCATTGTTTCATCTTTCATATTTCCGCATTCTTTCATCTTTCATCTTTCCGCATTGTTTCATCTTTCATCTTTCCGCAATGTTTCATCTTTCATCTTTCCGCATTGTTTCATCCTTCATCTTTCCGCATTGTTTCATCTTTCATCTTTCCGCATTGTTTCATCTTTCATCTTTCCGCATTGTTTCATCTTTCCGCATTGTTTCATCTTTCATCTTCCGCATTCTTTCATCTTTCATCTTTCCGCATTGTTTCATCTTTCATCTTTCCGCATTGTTTAATCTTTCATCTTTCCGCATTCTTTCATCTTTCATCTTTCCGCATTCTTTCATCTTTCATCTTTCCGCATTGTTTCATCTTTCATCTTTCCGCATTCTTTCATCTTTCATCTTTCCGCATTGTTTCATCTTTCCGCATTGTTTCATCTTTCATCTTCCGCATTCTTTCATCTTTCATCTTTCCGCATTGTTTCATCTTTCATCTTTCCGCATTGTTTCATCTTTCATCTTTCCGCATTGTTTCATCTTTCATATTTCCGCATTCTTTCATCTTTCATCTTTCCGCATTGTTTCATCTTTCATCTTTCCGCATTGTTTCATCTTTCATCTATCCGCATTGTTTCATCTTTCATCTTTCCGCATTGTTTCATCTTTCATCTTTCCGCATTCTTTCATCTTTCATCTTTCCGCATTCTTTCATCTTTCATCTTTCCGCATTGTTTCATCTTTCCGCATTGTTTCATCTTTCCGCATTGTTTCATCTTTCCGCATTCTTTCATCTTTCATCTTTCCGCATTGTTTCATCTTTCCGCATTGTTTCATCTTTCCGCATTGTTTCATCTTTCCGCATTGTTTCATCTTTCCGCATTGTTTCATCTTTCCGCATAGTTTCATCTTTCCGCATTGTTTCATCTTTCATCTTTCCGCATTGTTTCATCTTTCATCATTCCGCATTGTTTCATCTTTCATCTTTCCGCATTGATTCATCTTTCATCTTTCCGCATTGTTTCATCTTTCATATTTCCGCATTCTTTCATCTTTCATCTTTCCGCATTGTTTCATCTTTCCGCATTGTTTCATCTTTCATCTTCCGCATTCTTTCATCTTTCATCTTTCCGCATTATTTCATCTTTCATCTTTCCGCATTGTTTCATCTTTCATCTTTCCGCATTCTTTCATCTTTCATCTTTCCGCATTCTTTCATCTTTCATCTTTCCGCATTGTTTCATCTTTCATCTTTCCGCATTCTTTCATCTTTCATCTTTCCGCATTGTTTCATCTTTCCGCATTGTTTCATCTTTCATCTTCCGCATTGTTTCATCTTTCATCTTTCCGCATTCTTTCATCTTTCATCTTTCCGCATTGTTTCATCTTTCATCTTCCCGCATTTTTTCATCTTTCATCTTTCCGCATTGTTTCATCTTTCATCTTTCCGCATTGTTTCATCTTTCCGCATTCTTTCATCTTTCATCTTTCCGCATTGTTTCATCTTTCATCTTTCCGCATTGTTTCATCTTTCCGCATTGTTTCATCTTTGCGCATTGTTTCATCTTTCCGCATTGTTTCATCTTTCCGCATTGTTTCATCTTTCCGCATTGTTTCATCTTTCCGCATTGTTTCATCTTTCCGCATTGTTTCATCTTTCCGCATTGTTTCATCTTTCCGCATTGTTTCATCTTTCCGCATTGTTTCATCTTTCCGCATTGTTTCATCTTTCATCTTTCCGCATTGTTTCATCTTTCATCTTTCCGCATTCTTTCATCTTTCATCTTTCCGCATTGTTTCATCTTTCATCTTTCCGCATTGTTTCATCTTTCATCTTTCCGCATTCTTTCATCTTTCATCTTTCCGCATTGTTTCATCTTTCATCTTTCCGCATTGTTTCATCTTTCCGCATTGTTTCATCTTTCCGCATTCTTTCATCTTTCATCTTTCCGCATTGTTTCATCTTTCATCTTTCCGCATTGTTTCATCTTTCCGCATTGTTTCATCTTTCCGCATTGTTTCATCTTTCATCTTCCGCATTCTTTCATCTTTCATCTTTCCGCATTGTTTCATCTTTCATCTTTCCGCATTTTTTCATCTTTCATCTTTCCGCATTGTTTCATCTTTCATCTTTCCGCAATGTTTCATCTTTCATCTTTCCGCATTGTTTCATCTTTCCGCATTGTTTCATCTTTCCGCATTGTTTCATCTTTCCGCATTGTTTCATTTTCATCTTCCGCATTCTTTCATCTTTCATCTTTCCGCATTGTTTCATCTTTCATCTTTCCGCATTTTTTCATCTTTCATCTTTCCGCATTGTTTCATCTTTCATCTTTCCGCATTGTTTCATCTTTCCGCATTGTTTCATCTTTCCGCATTGTTTCATCTTTCCGCATTGTTTCATCTTTCCGCATTGTTTCATCTTTCCGCATTGTTTCATCTTTCCGCATTGTTTCATCTTTCCGCATTGTTTCATCTTTCCGCATTGTTTCATCTTTCCGCATTGTTTCATCTTTCCGCATTGTTTCATCTTTCCGCATTGTTTCATCTTTCCGCATTGTTTCATCTTTCCGCATTGTTTCATCTTTCCGCATTGTTTCATCTTTCCGCATTGTTTCATCTTTCCGCATTGTTTCATCTTTCCGCATTGTTTCATCTTTTCGCATTGTTTCATCTTTCCGCATTGTTTCATCTTTCCGCATTGTTTCATCTTTCCGCATTGTTTCATCTTTCCGCATTGTTTCATCTTTCCGCATTGTTTCATCTTTCCGCATTGTTTCATCTTTCCGCATTGTTTCATCTTTCCGCATTGTTTCATCTTTCCGCATTGTTTCATCTTTCATCTTTCCGCATTGTTTCATCTTTCATCTTTCCGCATTGTTTCATCTTTCATCTTTCCGCATTGTTTCATCTTTCATCTTTCCGCATTCTTTCATCTTTCATCTTTTCGCATTGTTTCATCTTTCATCTTTCCGCATTGTTTCATCTTTCATCTTTCCGCATTGTTTCATCTTTCATCTTTCCGCATTCTTTCATCTTTCATCTTTCCGCATTGTTTCATCTTTCATCTTTCCGCATTGTTTCATCTTTCATCTTCCGCATTCTTTCATCTTTCATCTTTCCGCATTGTTTCATCTTTCATCTTTCCGCATTTTTTCATCTTTCATCGTTTCCGCATTGTTTCATCTTTCCGCATTGTTTCATCTTTCCGCATTGTTTCATCTTTCCGCATTGTTTCATCTTTCCGCATTGTTTAATCTTTCCGCATTGTTTCATCTTTCCGCATTGTTTCATCTTTCCGCTTTGTTTCATCTTTCCGCATTGTTTCATCTTTCCGCATTGTTTCATCTTTCCGCATTGTTTCATCTTTCCGCATTGTTTCATCTTTCATCTTTCCGCATTGTTTCATCTTTCATCTTTCCGCATTCTTTCATCTTTCATCTTTCCGTATTGTTTCATCTTTCATCTTTCCGCATTTTCATCTTTCATCTTTCCGCATTGTTTCATCTTTCATCTTTCCGCATTGTTTCATCTTTCATCTTTCCGCATTCTTTCATCTTTCATCTTTCCGCATTGTTTCATCTTTCATCTTCCCGCATTTTTTCATCTTTCATCTTTCCGCATTGTTTCATCTTTCATCTTTCCGCATTGTTTCATCTTTCCGCATTGTTTCATCTTTCCGCATTGTTTCATCTTTCCGCATTGTTTCATCTTTCCGCATTGTTTCATCTTTCCGCATTGTTTCATCTTTCATCTTTCCGCATTGTTTCATCTTTCATCTTTCCGCATTCTTTCGACTTTCATCTTTCCGCATTGTTTCATCTTTCATCTTTCCGCATTGTTTCATCTTTCATCTTTCCGCATTCTTTCATCTTTCATCTTTCCGCATTGTTTCATCTTTCATCTTTCCGCATTGTTTCATCTTTCCGCATTGTTTCATCTTTCCGCATTCTTTCATCTTTCATCTTTCCGCATTGTTTCATCTTTCATCTTTCCGCATTCTTTCATCTTTCATCTTTCCGCATTGTTTCATCTTTCATCTTTCCGCATTGTTTCATCTTTCCGCATTGTTTCATCTTTCCGCATTGTTTCATCTTTCCGCATTCTTTCATCTTTCATCTTTCCGCATTGTTTCATCTTTCATCTTTCCGCATTGTTTCATCTTTCCGCATTGTTTCATCTTTCCGCATTGTTTCATCTTTCATCTTCCGCATTCTTTCATCTTTCATCTTTCCGCATTGTTTCATCTTTCATCTTTCCGCATTTTTTCATCTTTCATCTTTCCGCATTGTTTCATCTTTCATCTTTCCGCATTGTTTCATCTTTCCGCATTGTTTCATTTTCATCTTCCGCATTCTTTCATCTTTCATCTTTCCGCATTGTTTCATCTTTCATCTTTCCGCATTTTTTCATCTTTCATCTTTCCGCATTGTTTCATCTTTCATCTTTCCGCATTGTTTCATCTTTCCGCATTGTTTCATCTTTCCGCATTGTTTCATCTTTCCGCATTGTTTCATCTTTCCGCATTGTTTCATCTTTCCGCATTGTTTCATCTTTCCGCATTGTTTCATCTTTCCGCATTGTTTCATCTTTCCGCATTGTTTCATCTTTCCGCATTGTTTCATCTTTCCGCATTGTTTCATCTTTCCGCATTGTTTCATCTTTCCGCATTGTTTCATCTTTCCGCATTGTTTCATCTTTCCGCATTGTTTCATCTTTCCGCATTGTTTCATCTTTCCGCATTGTTTCATCTTTCCGCATTGTTTCATCTTTCCGCATTGTTTCATCTTTCCGCATTGTTTCATCTTTCCGCATTGTTTCAACTTTCATCTTCCGCATTCTTTCATCTTTCATCTTTCCGCATTGTTTCATCTTTCATCTTTCCGCATTTTTTCATCTTTCATCTTTCCGCATTGTTGCATCTTTCATCTTTCCGCATTGTTTCATCTTTCCGCATTGTTTCATCTTTCCGCATTGTTTCATCTTTCCGCATTGTTTAATCTTTCCGCATTGTTTCATCTTTCCGCATTGTTTCATCTTTCCGCTTTGTTTCATATTTCCGCATTGTTTCATCTTTCCGCATTGTTTCATCTTTCCGCATTGTTTCATCTTTCCGCATTGTTTCATCTTTCCACATTGTTTCATCTTTCCGCATTGTTTCATCTTTCCGCATTGTTTCATCTTTCCGCATTGTTTCATCTTTCCGCATTGTTTCATCTTTCATCTTTCCGCATTGTTTCATCTTTCATCTTTCCGCATTCTTTCATCTTTCATCTTTCCGCATTGTTTCATCTTTCATCCTTCCGCATTGTTTCATCTTTCATCTTTCCGCATTCTTTCATCTTTCATCTTTCCGCATTGTTTCATCTTTCATCTTTCCGCATTTTTTCATCTTTCATCTTTCCGCATTGTTTCATCTTTCATCTTTCCGCATTGTTTCATCTTTCCGCCTTGTTTCATCTTTCATCTTTCCGCATTGTTTCATCTTTCCGCATTGTTTCATCTTTCCGCATTGTTTCATCTTTCCGCATTGTTTCATCTTTCCGCATTGTTTCATCTTTCCGCATTGTTTCATCTTTCCGCATTGTTTCATCTTTCCGCATTGTTTCATCTTTCCGCATTGTTTCATCTTTCCGCATTGTTTCATCTTTCCGCATTGTTTCATCTTTCCGCATTGTTTCATCTTTCCGCATTGTTTCATCTTTCCGCATTGTTTCATCTTTCCGCATTGTTTCATCTTTCATCTTCCGCATTCTTTCATCTTTCATCTTTCCGCATTGTTTCATCTTTCATCTTTCCGCATTTTTTCATCTTTCATCTTTCCGCATTGTTTCATCTTTCATCTTTCCGCATTGTTTCATCTTTCCGCATTGTTTCATCTTTCCGCATTGTTTCATCTTTCCGCATTGTTTCATCTTTCCGCATTGTTTCATCTTTCCGCATTGTTTCATCTTTCCGCATTGTTTCATCTTTCCGCATTGTTTCATCTTTCATCTTTCCGCATTGTTTCATCTTTCATCTTTCCGCATTGTTTCATCTTTCATCTTTCCGCATTGTTTCATCTTTCATCTTTCCGCATTCTTTCATCTTTCATCTTTCCGCATTGTTTCATCTTTCATCTTTCCGCATTGTTTCATCTTTCATCTTTCCGCATTGTTTCATCTTTCATCTTTCCGCATTCTTTCATCTTTCATCTTTCCGCATTGTTTCATCTTTCATCTTTCCGCATTGTTTCATCTTTCCGCATTGTTTCATCTTTCATCTTCCGCATTCTTTCATCTTTCATCTTTCCGCATTGTTTCATCTTTCATCTTTCCGCATTTTTTCATCTTTCATCCTTTCCGCATTGTTTCATCTTTCCGCATTGTTTCATCTTTCCGCATTGTTTCATCTTTCCGCATTGTTTCATCTTTCCGCATTGTTTCATCTTTCCGCATTGTTTCATCTTTCATCTTTCCGCATTGTTTCATCTTTCATCTTTCCGCATTGTTTCATCTTTCATCTTTCCGCATTGTTTCATCTTTCATCTTTCCGCATTCTTTCATCTTTCATCTTTCCGCATTGTTTCATCTTTCATCTTTCCGCATTGTTTCATCTTTCATCTTTCCGCATTGTCTCATCTTTCATCTTTCCGCATTCTTTCATCTTTCATCTTTCCGCATTGTTTCATCTTTCATCTTTCCGCATTGTTTCATCTTTCCGCATTGTTTCATCTTTCATCTTCCGCATTCTTTCATCTTTCATCTTTCTGCATTGTTTCATCTTTCATCTTTCCGCATTTTTTCATCTTTCATCCTTTCCGCATTGTTTCATCTTTCCGCATTGTTTCATCTTTCCGCATTGTTTCATCTTTCCGCATTGTTTCATCTTTCCGCATTGTTTAATCTTTCCGCATTGTTTCATCTTTCCGCATTGTTTCATCTTTCCGCTTTGTTTCATCTTTCCGCATTGTTTCATCTTTCCGCATTGCTTCATCTTTCCGCATTGTTTCATCTTTCCGCATTGTTTCATCTTTCCGCATTGTTTCGTCTTTCCGCAATGTTTCATCTTTCCGCATTGTTTCATCTTTCCGCAAGGTTTCATCTTTCCGCATTGTTTCATCTTTCATCTTTCCGCATTGTTTCATCTTTCATCTTTCCGCATTCTTTCATCTTTCATCTTTCCGCATTGTTTCATCTTTCATCTTTCCGCATTCTTTCATCTTTCATCTTTCCGCATTGTTTCATCTTTCATCTTTCCGCATTGTTTCATCTTTCATCTTTCCGCATTCTTTCATCTTTCATCTTTCCGCATTGTTTCATCTTTCATCTTCCCGCATTTTTTCATCTTTCATCTTTCCGCATTGTTTCATCTTTCATCTTTCCGCATTGTTTCATCTTTCCGCATTGTTTCATCTTTCCGCATTGTTTCATCTTTCCGCATTGTTTCATCTTTCCGCATTGTTTCATCTTTCCGCATTGTTTCATCTTTCCGCATTCTTTCATCTTTCATCTTTCCGCATTGTTTCATCTTTCATCTTTCCGCATTTTTTCATCTTTCATCTTTCCGCATTGTTTCATCTTTCATCTTTCCGCATTGTTTCATCTTTCCGCATTGTTTCATCTTTCCGCATTGTTTCATCTTTCCGCATTGTTTCATCTTTCCGCATTGTTTCATCTTTCCGCATTGTTTCATCTTTCCGCATTGTTTCATCTTTCCGCATTGTTTCATCTTTCCGCATTGTTTCATCTTTCCGCATTGTTTCATCTTTCCGCATTGTTTCATCTTTCCGCATTGTTTCATCTTTCCGCATTGTTTCATCTTTCCGCATTGTTTCATCTTTCCGCATTGTTTCATCTTTCCGCATTGTTTCATCTTTCCGCATTGTTTCATCTTTCCGCATTGTTTCAACTTTCATCTTCCGCATTCTTTCATCTTTCATCTTTCCGCATTGTTTCATCTTTCATCTTTCCGCATTTTTTCATCTTTCATCTTTCCGCATTGTTGCATCTTTCATCTTTCCGCATTGTTTCATCTTTCCGCATTGTTTCATCTTTCCGCATTGTTTCATCTTTCCGCATTGTTTAATCTTTCCGCATTGTTTCATCTTTCCGCATTGTTTCATCTTTCCGCTTTGTTTCATATTTCCGCATTGTTTCATCTTTCCGCATTGTTTCATCTTTCCGCATTGTTTCATCTTTCCGCATTGTTTCATCTTTCCACATTGTTTCATCTTTCCGCATTGTTTCATCTTTCCGCATTGTTTCATCTTTCCGCATTGTTTCATCTTTCCGCATTGTTTCATCTTTCATCTTTCCGCATTGTTTCATCTTTCATCTTTCCGCATTCTTTCATCTTTCATCTTTCCGCATTGTTTCATCTTTCATCTTTCCGCATTGTTTCATCTTTCATCTTTCCGCATTCTTTCATCTTTCATCTTTCCGCATTGTTTCATCTTTCATCTTTCCGCATTTTTTCATCTTTCATCTTTCCGCATTGTTTCATCTTTCATCTTTCCGCATTGTTTCATCTTTCATCTTTCCGCATTGTTTCATCTTTCCGCCTTGTTTCATCTTTCATCTTTCCGCATTGTTTCATCTTTCCGCATTGTTTCATCTTTCCGCATTGTTTCATCTTTCCGCATTGTTTCATCTTTCCGCATTGTTTCATCTTTCCGCATTGTTTCATCTTTCCGCATTGTTTCATCTTTCCGCATTGTTTCATCTTTCCGCATTGTTTCATCTTTCATCTTCCGCATTCTTTCATCTTTCATCTTTCCGCATTGTTTCATCTTTCATCTTTCCGCATTTTTTCATCTTTCATCTTTCCGCATTGTTTCATCTTTCATCTTTCCGCATTGTTTCATCTTTCCGCATTGTTTCATCTTTCCGCATTGTTTCATCTTTCCGCATTGTTTCATCTTTCCGCATTGTTTCATCTTTCCGCATTGTTTCATCTTTCCGCATTGTTTCATCTTTCATCTTTCCGCATTGTTTCATCTTTCATCTTTCCGCATTGTTTCATCTTTCATCTTTCCGCATTGTTTCATCTTTCATCTTTCCGCATTCTTTCATCTTTCATCTTTCCGCATTGTTTCATCTTTCATCTTTCCGCATTGTTTCATCTTTCATCTTTCCGCATTGTTTCATCTTTCATCTTTCCGCATTCTTTCATCTTTCATCTTTCCGCATTGTTTCATCTTTCATCTTTCCGCATTGTTTCATCTTTCCGCATTGTTTCATCTTTCATCTTCCGCATTCTTTCATCTTTCATCTTTCCGCATTGTTTCATCTTTCATCTTTCCGCATTTTTTCATCTTTCATCCTTTCCGCATTGTTTCATCTTTCCGCATTGTTTCATCTTTCCGCATTGTTTCATCTTTCCGCATTGTTTCATCTTTCCGCATTGTTTCATCTTTCCGCATTGTTTCATCTTTCATCTTTCCGCATTGTTTCATCTTTCATCTTTCCGCATTGTTTCATCTTTCATCTTTCCGCATTGTTTCATCTTTCATCTTTCCGCATTCTTTCATCTTTCATCTTTCCGCATTGTTTCATCTTTCATCTTTCCGCATTGTTTCATCTTTCATCTTTCCGCATTGTCTCATCTTTCATCTTTCCACATTCTTTCATCTTTCATCTTTCCGCATTGTTTCATCTTTCATATTTCCGCATTGTTTCATCTTTCCGCATTGTTTCATCTTTCATCTTCCGCATTCTTTCATCTTTCATCTTTCTGCATTGTTTCATCTTTCATCTTTCCGCATTTTTTCATCTTTCATCCTTTCCGCATTGTTTCATCTTTCCGCATTGTTTCATCTTTCCGCATTGTTTCATCTTTCCGCATTGTTTCATCTTTCCGCATTGTTTAATTTTTCCGCATTGTTTCATCTTTCCGCATTGTTTCATCTTTCCGCTTTGTTTCATCTTTCCGCATTGTTTCATCTTTCCGCATTGCTTCATCTTTCCGCATTGTTTCATCTTTCCGCATTGTTTCATCTTTCCGCATTGTTTCGTCTTTCCGCATTGTTTCATCTTTCCGCATTGTTTCATCTTTCCGCAAGGTTTCATCTTTCCGCATTGTTTCATCTTTCATCTTTCCGCATTGTTTCATCTTTCATCTTTCCGCATTCTTTCATCTTTCATCTTTCCGCATTGTTTCATCTTTCATCTTTCCGCATTCTTTCATCTTTCATCTTTCCGCATTGTTTCATCTTTCATCTTTCCGCATTGTTTCATCTTTCATCTTTCCGCATTCTTTCATCTTTCATCTTTCCGCATTGTTTCATCTTTCATCTTCCCGCATTTTTTCATCTTTCATCTTTCCGCATTGTTTCATCTTTCATCTTTCCGCATTGTTTCATCTTTCCGCATTGTTTCATCTTTCCGCATTGTTTCATCTTTCCGCATTGTTTCATCTTTCCGCATTGTTTCATCTTTCCGCATTGTTTCATCTTTCCGCATTGTTTCATCTTTCATCTTTCCGCATTGTTTCATCTTTCATCTTTCCGCATTCTTTCATCTTTCATCTTTCCGCATAGTTTCATCTTTCATCTTTCCGCATTGTTTCATCTTTCATCTTTCCGCATTCTTTCATCTTTCATCTTTCCGCATTGTTTCAGCTTTCATCTTTCCGCATTGTTTCATCTTTCCGCATTGTTTCATCTTTCCGCATTGTTTCATCTTTCATCTTCCGCATTCTTTCATCTTTCATCTTTCCGCATTGTTTCATCTGTCATCGTTCCGCATTTTTTCATCTTTCATCTTTCCGCATTGTTTCATCTTTCATCTATCCGCATTATTTCATCTTTCATCTTTCCGCATTGTTTCATCTTTCCGCATTGTTTCATCTTTCATCTTCCGCATTCTTTCATCTTTCATCTTTCCGCATTGTTTCATCTTTCATCTTTCCGCATTTTTTCATCTTTCATCTTTCCGCATTGTTTCATCTTTCATCTTTCCGCATTGTTTCATCTTTCCGCATTGTTTCATCTTTCCGCATTGTTTCAGCTTTCCGCATTGTTTCATCTTTCCGCATTGTTTCATCTTTCCGCATTATTTCATCTTTCCGCATTGTTTCATCTTTCCGCATTGTTTCATCTTTCCGCATTGTTTCATCTTTCCGCATTGTTTCATCTTTCCGCATTGTTTCATCTTTCCGCATTGTTTCATCTTTCCGCATTGTTTCATCTTTCCGCATTGTTTCATCTTTCCGCATTGTTTCATCTTTCCGCATTGTTTCATCTTTCATCTTCCGCATTCTTTCATCTTTCATCTTTCCGCATTGTTTCATCTTTCATCTTTCCGCATTCTTTCATCTTTCATCTTTCCGCATTGTTTCATCTTTCATCTTTCCGCATTTTTTCATCTTTCATCTTTCCGCATTGTTTCATCTTTCATCTTTCCGCATTGTTTCATCTTTCCGCATTGTTTCATCTTTCCGCATTGTTTCATCTTTCATCTTTCCGCATTGTTTCATCTTTCATCTTTCCGCATTCTTTCATCTTTCATCTTTCCGCATTCTTTCATCTTTCATCTTTCCGCATTGTTTCATCTTTCATCTTTCCGCATTCTTTCATCTTTCTTCTTTCCGCATTGTTTCATCTTTCATCTTTCCGCCTTGTTTCATCTTTCCGCATTGTTTCATCTTTCCGCATTGTTTCATCTTTCATCTTCCGCATTCTTTCATCTTTCATCTTTCCGCATTGTTTCATCTTTCATCTTTCGGCATTTTTTCATCTTTCATCTTTCCGCATTGTTTCATCTTTCATCTTTCCGCATTGTTTCATCTTTCATGTTTCCGCATTGTTTCATCTTTCCGCATTGTTTCATCTTTCCGCATTGTTTCATCTTTCCGCATTGTTTCATCTTTCCGCATTGTTTCATCTTTCCGCATTGTTTCATCTTTCCGCATTGTTTCATCTTTCATCTTCCGCATTCTTTCATCTTTCATCTTTCCGCATTGTTTCATCTTTCATCTTTCCGCATTTTTTCATCTTTCATCTTTCCGCATTGTTTCATCTTTCATCTTTCCGCATTGTTTCATCTTTCATCTTTCCGCATTGGTTCATCTTTCATCTTTCCGCATTGTTTCATCTTTCATCTTTCCGCATTGTTTCATCTTTCATCTTTCCGCATTCTTTCATCTTTCATCTTTCCGTATTGTTTCATCTTTCATCTTTCCGCATTGTTTCATCTTTCCGCATTGTTTCATCTTTCATCTTCCGCATTCTTTCATCTTTCATCTTTCCGCATTGTTTCATCTTTCATCTTTCCGCATTTTTTCATCTTTCATCCTTTCCGCATTGTTTCATCTTTCCGCATTGTTTCATCTTTCCGCATTGTTTCATCTTTCCGCATTGTTTCATCTTTCCGCATTGTTTAATCTTTCCGCATTGTTTCATCTTTCCGCATTGTTTCATCTTTCCGCTTTGTTTCATCTTTCCGCATTGTTTCATCTTTCCGCATTGTTTCATCTTTCCGCATTGTTTCATCTTTCCGCATTGTTTCATCTTTCCGCATTGTTTCATCTTTCCGCAAGGTTTCATCTTTCCGCATTGTTTCATCTTTCATCTTTCCGCATTGTTTCATCTTTCATCTTTCCGCATTCTTTCATCTTTCATCTTTCCGCATTGTTTCATCTTTCATCTTTCCGCATTCTTTCATCTTTCATCTTTCCGCATTGTTTCATCTTTCATCTTTCCGCATTGTTTCATCTTTCATCTTTCCGCATTCTTTCATCTTTCATCTTTCCGCATTGTTTCATCTTTCATCTTCCCGCATTTTTTCATCTTTCATCTTTCCGCATTGTTTCATCTTTCATCTTTCCGCATTGTTTCATCTTTCCGCATTGTTTCATCTTTCCGCATTGTTTCATCTTTCCGCATTGTTTCATCTTTCCGCATTGTTTCATCTTTCCGCATTGTTTCATCTTTCCGCATTGTTTCATCTTTCCGCATTGTTTCATCTTTCCGCATTGTTTCATCTTTCCGCATTGTTTCATCTTTCCGCATTGTTTCATCTTTCCGCATTGTTTCATCTTTCCGCATTGTTTCATCTTTCCGCATTGTTTCATCTTTCCGCATTGTTTCATCTTTCCGCATTGTTTCATCTTTCCGCATTGTTTCATCTTTCCGCATTGTTTCATCTTTCCGCATTGTTTCATCTTTCCGCATTGTTTCATCTTTCCGCATTGTTTCATCTTTCATCTTTCCGCATTGTTTCATCTTTCATCTTTCCGCATTCTTTCATCTTTCATCTTTCCGCATTGTTTCATCTTTCATCTATCCGCATTCTTTCATCTTTCATCTTTCCGCATTGTTTCATCTTTCATCTTTCCGCATTCTTTCATCTTTCATCTTTCCGCATTGTTTCATCTTTCATCTTTCCGCATTGTTTCATCTTTCATCTTTCCGCATTCTTTCATCTTTCATCTTTCCGCATTGTTTCATCTTTCATCTTCCCGCATTTTTTCATCTTTCATCTTTCCGCATTGTTTCATCTTTCATCTTTCCGCATTGTTTCATCTTTCATCTTTCCGCATTGTTTCATCTTTCCGCATTGTTTCATCTTTCCGCATTGTTTCATCTTTCCGCATTGTTTCATCTTTCCGCATTGTTTCATCTTTCCGCATTGTTTCATCTTTCCGCATTATTTCATCTTTCATCTTTCCGCATTGTTTCATCTTTCATCTTTCGGCATTGTTTCATCTTTCATCTTTCCGCATTGTTTCATCTTTCATCTTTCCGCATTCTTTCATCTTTCATCTTTCCGCATTGTTTCATCTTTCATCTTTCCGCATTGTTTCATCTTTCATCTTTCCGCATTGTTTCATCTTTCATCTTTCCGCATTGTTTCATCTTTCATCTTTCCGCATTGTTTCATCTTTCCGCATTGTTTCATCTTTCCGCATTGTTTCATCTTTCCGCATTGTTTCATCTTTCCGCATTGTTTCATCTTTCCGCATTGTTTCATCTTTCCGCATTGTTTCATCTTTCCGCATTATTTCATCTTTCATCTTTCCGCATTGTTTCATCTTTCATCTTTCCGCATTGTTTCATCTTTCATCTTTCCGCATTGTTTCATCTTTCATCTTTCCGCATTCTTTCATCTTTCATCTTTCCGCATTGTTTCATCTTTCATCTTTCCGCATTGTTTCATCTTTCATCTTTCCGCATTGTTTCATCTTTCATCTTTCCGCATTCTTTCATCTTTCATCTTTCCGCATTGTTTCATCTTTCATCTTTCCGCATTGTTTCATCTTTCATCTTTCCGCATTGTTTCATCTTTCCGCATTGTTTCATCTTTCATTTTCCGCATTCTTTCATCTTTCATCTTTCCGCATTGTTTCATCTTTCATCTATCCGCATTGTTTCATCTTTCCGCATTGTTTCATCTTTCCGCATTGTTTCATCTTTCCGCATTGTTTCATCTTTCCGCATTGTTTCATCTTTCCGCATTGTTTCATCTTTCCGCATTGTTTCATCTTTCCGCATTGTTTCATCTTTCCGCATTGTTTCATCTTTCCGCATTGTTTCATCTTTCATCTTTCCGCATTGTTTCATCTTTCATCTTTCCGCATTGTTTCATCTTTCATCTTTCCGCATTGTTTCATCTTTCATCTTTCCGCATTCTTTCATCTTTCATCTTTCCGCATTGTTTCATCTTTCATCTTTCCGCATTGTTTCATCTTTCATCTTTCCGCATTGTTTCATCTTTCATCTTTCCGCATTCTTTCATCTTTCATCTTTCCGCATTGTTTCATCTTTCATCCTTCCGCATTGTTTCATCTTTCATCTTCCGCATTCTTTCATCTTTCATCTTTCCGCATTGTTTCATCTTTCATCTTTCCGCATTTTTTCATCTTTCATCCTTTCCGCATTGTTTCATCTTTCCGCATTGTTTCATCTTTCCGCATTGTTTCATCTTTCCGCATTATTTCATCTTTCCGATTTGTTTAATCTTTCCGCATTGTTTCATCTTTCCGCATTGTTTCATCTTTCCGCATTGTTTCATCTTTCCGCATTGTTTCATCTTTCATCTTTCCGCATTGTTTCATCTTTCATCTTCCGCATTCTTTCATCTTTCATCTTTCCGCATTGTTTCATCTTTCATCTTTCCGCATTTTTTCATCTTTCATCTTTCCGCATTGTTTCATCTTTCATCTTTCCGCATTGTTTCATCTTTCATGTTTCCGCATTGTTTCATCTTTCCGCATTGTTTCATCTTTCCGCATTGTTTCATCTTTCCGCATTGTTTCATCTTTCCGCATTGTTTCATCTTTCCGCATTGTTTCATCTTTCATCTTCCGCATTCTTTCATCTTTCATCTTTCCGCATTGTTTCATCTTTCATCTTTCCGCATTTTTTCATCTTTCATCTTTCCGCATTGTTTCATCTTTCATCTTTCCGCATTCTTTCATCTTTCATCTTTCCGCATTGTTTCATCTTTCATCTTTCCGCATTGTTTCATGTTTCATCTTTCCGCATTGTTTCATCTTTCATCTTTCCGCATTCTTTCATCTTTCATCTTTCCGCATTGTTTCATCTTTCATCTTTCCGCATTGTTTCATCTTTCCGCATTGTTTCATCTTTCATCTTCCGCATTCTTTCATCTTTCATCTTTCCGCATTGTTTCATCTTTCATCTTTCCGCATTTTTTCATCTTTCATCCTTTCCGCATTGTTTCATCTTTCCGCATTGTTTCATCTTTCCGCATTGTTTCATCTTTCCGCATTGTTTCATCTTTCCGCATTGTTTAATCTTTCCGCATTGTTTCATCTTTCCGCATTGTTTCATCTTTCCGCTTTGTTTCATCTTTCCGCATTGTTTCATCTTTCCGCATTGTTTCATCTTTCCGCATTGTTTCATCTTTCCGCATTGTTTCATCTTTCCGCATTGTTTCATCTTTCCGCAAGGTTTCATCTTTCCGCATTGTTTCATCTTTCATCTTTCCGCATTGTTTCATCTTTCATCTTTCCGCATTCTTTCATCTTTCATCTTTCCGCATTGTTTCATCTTTCATCTTTCCGCATTCTTTCATCTTTCATCTTTCCGCATTGTTTCATCTTTCATCTTTCCGCATTGTTTCATCTTTCATCTTTCCGCATTCTTTCATCTTTCATCTTTCCGCATTGTTTCATCTTTCATCTTCCCGCATTTTTTCATCTTTCATCTTTCCGCATTGTTTCATCTTTCATCTTTCCGCATTGTTTCATCTTTCCGCATTGTTTCATCTTTCCGCATTGTTTCATCTTTCCGCATTGTTTCATCTTTCCGCATTGTTTCATCTTTCCGCATTGTTTCATCTTTCCGCATTGTTTCATCTTTCCGCATTGTTTCATCTTTCCGCATTGTTTCATCTTTCCGCATTGTTTCATCTTTCCGCATTGTTTCATCTTTCCGCATTGTTTCATCTTTCCGCATTGTTTCATCTTTCCGCATTGTTTCATCTTTCCGCATTGTTTCATCTTTCCGCATTGTTTCATCTTTCCGCATTATTTCATCATTCATCTTTCCGCATTGTTTCATCTTTCATCTTTCCGCATTCTTTCATCTTTCATCATTCCGCATTGTTTCATCTTTCATCTATCCGCATTCTTTCATCTTTCATCTTTCCGCATTGTTTCATCTTTCATCTTTCCGCATTCTTTCATCTTTCATCTTTCCGCATTGTTTCATCTTTCATCTTTCCGCATTGTTTCATCTTTCATCTTTCCGCATTCTTTCATCTTTCATCTTTCCGCATTGTTTCATCTTTCATCTTCCCGCATTTTTTCATCTTTCATCTTTCCGCATTGTTTCATCTTTCATCTTTCCGCATTGTTTCATCTTTCATCTTTCCGCATTGTTTCATCTTTCCGCATTGTTTCATCTTTCCGCATTGTTTCATCTTTCCGCATTGTTTCATCTTTCCGCATTGTTTCATCTTTCCGCATTATTTCATCTTTCATCTTTCCGCATTGTTTCATCTTTCATCTTTCGGCATTGTTTCATCTTTCATCTTTCCGCATTGTTTCATCTTTGATCTTTCCGTATTCTTTCATCTTTCATCTTTCCGCATTGTTTCATCTTTCATCTTTCCGCATTGTTTCATCTTTCATCTTTCCGCATTGTTTCATCTTTCCGCATTGTTTCATCTTTCCGCATTGTTTCATCTTTCCGCATTGTTTCATCTTTCCGCATTGTTTCATCTTTCCGCATTGTTTCATCTTTCCGCATTATTTCATCTTTCATCTTTCCGCATTGTTTCATCTTTCATCTTTCCGCATTGTTTCATCTTTCATCTTTCCGCATTGTTTCATCTTTCATCTTTCCGCATTCTTTCATCTTTCATCTTTCCGCATTGTTTCATCTTTCATCTTTCCGCATTGTTTCATCTTTCATCTTTCCGCATTGTTTCATCTTTCATCTTTCCGCATTCTTTCATCTTTCATCTTTCCGCATTGTTTCATCTTTCATCTTTCCGCATTGTTTCATCTTTCATCTTTCCGCATTGTTTCATCTTTCCGCATTGTTTCATCTTTCATTTTCCGCATTCTTTCATCTTTCATCTTTCCGCATTGTTTCATCTTTCATCTATCCGCATTGTTTCATCTTTCCGCATTGTTTCATCTTTCCGCATTGTTTCATCTTTCCGCATTGTTTCATCTTTCCGCATTGTTTCATCTTTCCGCATTGTTTCATCTTTCCGCATTGTTTCATCTTTCCGCATTGTTTCATCTTTCCGCATTGTTTCATCTTTCATCTTTCCGCATTGTTTCATCTTTCATCTTTCCGCATTGTTTCATCTTTCATCTTTCCGCATTGTTTCATCTTTCATCTTTCCGCATTCTTTCATCTTTCATCTTTCCGCATTGTTTCATCTTTCATCTTTCCGCATTGTTTCATCTTTCATCTTTCCGCATTGTTTCATCTTTCATCTTTCCGCATTCTTTCATCTTTCATCTTTCCGCATTGTTTCATCTTTCATCCTTCCGCATTGTTTCATCTTTCATCTTCCGCATTCTTTCATCTTTCATCTTTCCGCATCGTTTCATCTTTCATCTTTCCGCATTTTTTCATCTTTCATCCTTTCCGCATTGTTTCATCTTTCCGCATTGTTTCATCTTTCCGCATTGTTTCATCTTTCCGCATTATTTCATCTTTCCGCATTGTTTAATCTTTCCGCATTGTTTCATCTTTCCGCATTGTTTCATCTTTCCGCATTGTTTCATCTTTCCGCATTGTTTCATCTTTCATCTTTCCGCATTGTTTCATCTTTCATCTTTCCGCATTCTGTCATCTTTCATCTTTCCGCATTGTTTCATCTTTCATCTTTCCGCATTCTTTCATCTTTCATCTTTCCGCATTGTTTCATCTTTCATCTTTCCGCATTGTTTCATCTTTCATCTTTCCGCATTCTTTCATCTTTCATCTTTCCGCATTGTTTCATCTTTCATCTTCCCGCATTTTTTCATCTTTCATCTTTCCGCATTGTTTCATCTTTCATCTTTCCGCATTGTTTCATCTTTCCGCATTGTTTCATCTTTCCGCATTGTTTCATCTTTCCGCATTGTTTCATCTTTCCGCATTGTTTAATCTTTCCGCATTGTTTCATCTTTCCGCATTGTTTCATCTTTCCGCTTTGTTTCATCTTTCCGCATTGTTTCATCTTTCCGTATTGTTTCATCTTTCCACATTGTTTCATCTTTCCGCATTGTTTCATCTTTCCGCATTGTTTCATCTTTCCGCATTGTTTCATCTTTCCGCATTGTTTCATCTTTCCGCAAGGTTTCATCTTTCCGCATTGTTTCATCTTTCATCTTTCCGCATTCTTTCATCTTTCATCTTTCCGCATTGCTTCATCTTTCATCTTTCCGCATTCTTTCATCTTTCATCTTTCCGCATTGTTTCATCTTTCATCTTTCCGCATTGTTTCATCTTTCATCTTTCCGCATTCTTTCATCTTTCATCTTTCCGCATTGTTTCATCTTTCATCTTCCCGCATTTTTTCATCTTTCATCTTTCCGCATTGTTTCATCTTTCATCTTTCCGCATTGTTTCATCTTTCCGCATTGTTTCATCTTTCCGCATTGTTTCATCTTTCCGCATTGTTTCATCTTTCCGAATTGTTTCATCTTTCCGCATTGTTTCATCTTTCATCTTTCCGCATTGTTTCATCTTTCATCTTTCCGCATTCTTTCATCTTTCATCTTTCCGCATAGTTTCATCTTTCATCTTTCCGCATTGTTTCATCTTTCATCTTTCCGCATTCTTTCATCTTTCATCTTTCCGCATTGTTTCATCTTTCATCTTTCCGCATTGTTTCATCTTTCCGCATTGTTTCATCTTTCCGCATTGTTTCATCTTTCATCTTCCGCATTCTTTCATCTTTCATCTTTCCGCATTGTTTCATCTGTCATCGTTCCGCATTTTTTCATCTTTCATCTTTCCGCATTGTTTCATCTTTCATCTATCCGCATTGTTTCATCTTTCATCTTTCCGCATTGTTTCATTTTTCCGCATTGTTTTATCTTTCATCTTCCGCATTCTTTCATCTTTCATCTTTCCGCATTGTTTCATCTTTCATCTTTCCGCATTTTTTCATCTTTCATCTTTCCGCATTGTTTCATCTTTCATCTTTCCGCATTGTTTCATCTTTCCGCATTGTTTCATCTTTCCGCATTGTTTCAGCTTTCCGCATTGTTTCATCTTTCCGCATTGTTTCATCTTTCCGCATTATTTCATCTTTCCGCATTGTTTCATCTTTCCGCATTGTTTCATCTTTCCGCATTGTTTCATCTTTCCGCATTTTTTCATCTTTCCGCATTGTTTCATCTTTCCGCATTGTTTCATCTTTCCGCATTGTTTCATCTTTCCGCATTGTTTCATCTTTCCGCATTGTTTCATCTTTCCGCATTGTTTCATCTTTCCGCATTGTTTCATCTTTCCGCATTGTTTCATCTTTCCGCATTGTTTCATCTTTCCGCATTGTTTCATCTTTCATCTTCCGCATTCTTTCATCTTTCATCTTTCCGCATTGTTTCATCTTTCATCTTTCCGCATTTTTTCATCTTTCATCTTTCCGCATTGTTTCATCTTTCATCTTTCCGCATTGTTTCATCTTTCCGCATTGTTTCATCTTTCCGCATTGTTTCATCTTTCCGCATTGTTTAATCTTTCCGCATTGTTTCATCTTTCCGCATTGTTTCATCTTTCCGCTTTGTTTCATCTTTCCGCATTGTTTCATCTTTCCGCATTGTTTCATCTTTCCGCATTGTTTCATCTTTCCGCATTGTTTCATCTTTCCACATTGTTTCATCTTTCCGCATTGTTTCATCTTTTCGCATTGTTTCATCTTTCCGCATTGTTTCATCTTTCCGCATTGTTTCATCTTTCATCTTTCCGCATTGTTTCATCTTTCATCTTTCCGCATTCTTTCATCTTTCATCTTTCCGCATTGTTTCATCTTTCATCTTTCCGCATTGTTTCATCTTTCATCTTTCCGCATTCTTTTATCTTTCATCTTTCCGCATTGTTTCATCTTTCATCTTTCCGCATTTTTTCATCTTTCATCTTTCCGCATTGTTTCATCTTTCATCTTTCCGCATTGTTTCATCTTTCCGCATTGTTTCATCTTTCCGCATTGTTTCATCTTTCCGCATTGTTTCATCTTTCATCTTTCCGCATTGTTTCATCTTTCATCTTTCCGCATTCTTTCATCTTTCATCTTTCCGCATTGTTTCATCTTTCATCTTTCCGCATTGTTTCATCTTTCATCTTTCCGCATTCTTTCATCTTTCATCTTTCCGCATTGTTTCATCTTTCATCTTTCCGCCTTGTTTCATCTTTCCGCATTGTTTCATCTTTCCGCATTGTTTCATCTTTCCGCATTGTTTCATCTTTCATCTTCCGCATTCTTTCATCTTTCATCTTTCCGCATTGTTTCATCTTTCATCTTTCCGCATTTTTTCATCTTTCATCTTTCCGCATTGTTTCATCTTTCATCTTTCCGCATTGTTTCATCTTTCATGTTTCCGCATTGTTTCATCTTTCCGCATTGTTTCATCTTTCCGCATTGTTTCATCTTTCATCTTCCGCATTCTTTCATCTTTCATCTTTCCGCATTGTTTCATCTTTCATCTTTCCGCATTTTTTCATCTTTCATCTTTCCGCATTGTTTCATCTTTCATCTTTCCGCATTCTTTCATCTTTCATCTTTCCGCAATGTTTCATCTTTCATCTTTCCGCATTGTTTCATCTTTCATCTTTCCGCATTGTTTCATCTTTCATCTTTCCGCATTCTTTCATCTTTCATCTTTCCGCATTGTTTCATCTTTCATCTTTCCGCATTGTTTCATCTTTCCGCATTGTTTCATCTTTCATCTTCCGCATTCTTTCATCTTTCATCTTTCCGCATTGTTTCATCTTTCATCTTTCCGCATTTTTTCATCTTTCATCCTTTCCGCATTGTTTCATCTTTCCGCATTGTTTCATCTTTCCGCATTGTTTCATCTTTCCGCATTGTTTCATCTTTCCGCATTGTTTCATCTTTCCGCATTGTTTAATCTTTCCGCATTGTTTCATCTTTCCGCATTGTTTCATCTTTCCGCTTTGTTTCATCTTTCCGCATTGTTTCATCTTTCCGCATTGTTTCATCTTTCCGCATTGTTTCATCTTTCCGCATTGTTTCATCTTTCCGCATTGTTTCATCTTTCCGCAAGGTTTCATCTTTCCGCATTGTTTCATCTTTCATCTTTCCGCATTGTTTCATCTTTCATCTTTCCGCATTCTTTCATCTTTCATCTTTCCGCATTGTTTCATCTTTCATCTTTCCGCATTCTTTCATCTTTCATCTTTCCGCATTGTTTCATCTTTCATCTTTCCGCATTGTTTCATCTTTCATCTTTCCGCATTGTTTCATCTTTCATCTTTCCGCATTGTTTCATCTTTCATCTTCCCGCATTTTTTCATCTTTCATCTTTCCGCATTGTTTCATCTTTCATATTTCCGCATTGTTTCATCTTTCCGCATTGTTTCATCTTTCCGCATTGTTTCATCTTTCCGCATTGTTTCATCTTTCCGCATTGTTTCATCTTTCCGCATTGTTTCATCTTTCCGCATTGTTTCATCTTTCCGCATTATTTCATCTTTCCGCATTGTTTCATCTTTCCGCATTGTCTCATCTTTCCGCATTGTTTCATCTTTCATCTTTCCGCATTGTTTCATCTTTCATCTTTCCGCATTCTTTCATCTTTCATCTTTCCGCATTGTTTCATCTTTCATCTTTCCGCATTGTTTCATCTTTCATCTTTCCGCACACTTTCATCTTTCATCTTTCCGCATTGTTTCATCTTTCATCTTTCCGCATTGTTTCATCTTTCCGCATTGTTTCATCTTTCCGCATTGTTTCATCTTTCATCTTCCGCATTCTTTCATCTTTCATCTTTCCGCATTGTTTCATCTTTCATCTTTCCGCATTTTTTCATCTTTCATCTTTCCGCATTGTTTCATCTTTCATCTATCCGCATTATTTCATCTTTCATCTTTCCGCATTGTTTCATCTTTCCGCATTGTTTCATCTTTCCGCATTGTTTCATCTTTCCGCATTGTTTCATCTTTCCGCATTATTTCATCTTTCA
>CASCKD010000118.1:2357500-2365000 GCA_949152435.1 Gastracanthus pulcherrimus | reverse complement strand
CTGTATGTCTGTGTCTGTCTGTATGTCTGTGTCTGTCTGTATGTCTGTGTCTGTCTGTATGTCTGGTGTCTGTCTGTATGTCTGTGTCTGTCTGTATGTCCTGTGTCTGTCTGTATGTCTGTGTCTGTCTGTATGTCTGTTGGTCCTGTCTGTATGTCTGTGTCTGTCTGTATGTCTGTGTCTGTCTGTATGTCTGTGTCTGTCTTGTATGTCTGTGTCTGTCTGTATGTCTGTGTCTGTCTGTATGTCTGTGTCTGTCTGTATGTCTGTGTCTGTCTGTATGTCTGTGTCTGTCTGTATGTCTGTGTCTGTCTGTATGTCTGTGTCTGTCTGTATGTCTGTGTCTGTCTGTATGTCTGTGTCTGTCTGTATGCCTGTGTCTGTCTGTATGTCTGTGTCTGTCTGTATGTCTGTGTCTGTCTGTATGTCTGTGTCTGTCTGTATGTCTGTGTCTGTCTGTATGTCTGTGTCTGTCTGTATGTCTGTGTCTGTCTGTATGTCTGTGTCTGTCTGTATGTCTGTGTCTGTCTGTATGTCTGTGTCTGTCTGTATGTCTGTGTCTGTCTGTATGTCTGTGTCTGTCTGTATGTCTGTGTCTGTCTGTATGTCTGTGTCTGTCTGTATGTCTGTGTCTGTCTGTATGTCTGTGTCTGTCTGTATGTCTGTGTCTGTCTGTATGTCTGTGTCTGTCTGTATGTCTGTGTCTGTCTGTATGTCTGTGTCTGTCTGTATGTCTGTGTCTGTCTGTATGTCTGTGTCTGTCTGTATGTCTGTGTCTGTCTGTATGTCTGTGTCTGTCTGTATGTCTGTGTCTGTCTGTATGTCTGTGTCTGTCTGTATGTCTGTGTCTGTCTGTATGTCTGTGTCTGTCTGTATGTCTGTGTCTGTCTGTATGTCTGTGTCTGTCTGTATGTCTGTGTCTGTCTGTATGTCTGTGTCTGTCTGTATGTCTGTGTCTGTCTGTATGTCTGTGTCTGTCTGTATGTCTGTGTCTGTCTGTATGTCTGTGTCTGTCTGATTATGTCTGTGTCTGTCTGTATGTCTGTGTCTGTCTGTATGTCTGTGTCTGTCTGTATGTCTGTGTCAGTCTGTATGTCTGTGTCTGTGTCTGTCTGTATGTCTGTGTCTGTCTGCTATGTCTGTGTCTGTCTGTATGTCTGTGTCTGTCTGTATGTCTGTGTCTGTGTCCTGTCTGTATGTCTGTTGTCTGTCTGTATGTCTGTGTCTGTCTGTATGTCTGTGTCTGTCTGTATGTCTGTGTCTGTCTGTATGTCTGTGTCAGTCTGTATGTCTGTGTCTGTGTCTGTCTGTATGTCTGTGTCTGTCTGTATGTCTGTGTCTGTCTGTATGTCTGTGTCTGTCTGTATGTCTGTGTCTGTCTGTATGTCTGTGTCTGTGTCTGTCTGTATGTCTGTGTCTGTCTGTATGTCTGTGTCTGTCTGTATGTCTGTGTCTGTCTGTATGTCTGTGTCTGTGTCTGTCTGTATGTCTGTGTCTGTCTGTATGTCTGTGTCTGTCTGTATGTCTGTGTCTGTCTGTATGTCTGTGTCTGTCTGTATGTCTGTGTCTGTCTGTATGTCTGTGTCTGTCTGTATGTCTGTGTCTGTCTGTATGTCTGTGTCTGTCTGTATGTCTGTGTCTGTCTGTATGTCTGTGTCTGTCTGTATGTCTGTGTCTGTCTGTATGTCTGTGTCTGTCTGTATGGTCTGTGTCTGTCTGTATGTCTGTGTCTGTCTGTATGTCTGTGTCTGTCTGTATGTCTGTGTCTGTCTGTATGTCTGTGTCTGTCCTGTATGTCTGTGTGTGTCTGTCTGTATGTCTGTGTCTGTCTGTATGTCTGTGTCTGTCTGTATGTCTGTGTCTGTCTGTATGTCTGGTGTCTGTCTGTATGTCTGTGTCTGTCTGTATGTCTGTGTCTGTCTGTATGTCTGTGTCTGTCTGTATGTCTGTGTCTGTCTGTATGTCTGTGTCTGTCTGTATGTCTGTGTCTGTCTGTATGTCCTGTGTCTGTCTGTATGTCTGTGTCTGTCTGTATGTCTGTGTCTGTCTGTATGTCTGTGTCTGTCTGTATGTCTGTGTCTGTCTGTATGTCTGTGTCTGTCTGTATGTCTGTGTCTGTCTGTATGTCTGTGTCTGTCTGTATGTCTGTGTCTGTCTGTATGTCTGTGTCTGTCTGTATGTCTGTGTCTGTCTGTATGTCTGTGTCTGTCTGTATGTCTGTGTCTGTCTGTATGTCTGTGTCTGTCTGTATGTCTGTGTCTGTCTGTATGTCTGTGTCTGTCTGTATGTCTGTGTCTGTCTGTATGTCTGTGTCTGTCTGTATGTCTGTGTCTGTCTGTATGTCTGTGTCTGTCTGTATGTCTGTGTCTGTCTGTATGTCCTGTGTCTGTCTGTATGTCTGTGTCTGTCTGTATGTCTGTGTCTGTCTGTATGTCTGTGTCTGTCTGTATGTCTGTGTCTGTCTGTATGTCTGTGTCTGTCTGTATGTCTGTGTCTGTCTGTATGTCTGTGTCTGTCTGTATGTCTGTGTCTGTCTGTATGTCTGTGTCTGTCTGTATGTCTGTGTCTGTCTGTATGTCTGTGTCTGTCTGTATGTCTGTGTCTGTCTGTATGTCTGTGTCTGTCTGTATGTCTGTGTCTGTCTGTATGTCTGTGTCTGTCTGTATGTCTGTGTCTGTCTGTATGTCTGTGTCTGTCTGTATGTCTGTGTCTGTCTGTATGTCTGTGTCTGTCTGTATGTCTGTGTCTGTCTGTATGTCTGTGTCTGTCTGTATGTCTGTGTCTGTCTGTATGTCTGTGTCTGTCTGTATGTCTGTGTCTGTCTGTATGTCTGTGTCTGTCTGTATGTCTGTGTCTGTCTGTATGTCTGTGTCTGTCTGTATGTCTGTGTCTGTCTGTATGTCTGTGTCTGTCTGTATGTCTGTGTCTGTCTGTATGTCTGTGTCTGTCTGTATGTCTGTGTCTGTCTGTATGTCTGTGTCTGTCTGTATGTCTGTGTCTGTCTGTATGTCTGTGTCTGTCTGTATGTCTGTGTCTGTCTGTATGTCTGTGTCTGTCTGTATGTCTGTGTCTGTCTGTATGTCTGTGTCTGTCTGTATGTCTGTGTCTGTCTGTATGTCTGTGTCTGTCTGTATGTCTGTGTCTGTCTGTATGTCTGTGTCTGTCTGTATGTCTGTGTCTGTCTGTATGTCTGTGTCTGTCTGTATGTCTGTGTCTGTCTGTATGTCTGTGTCTGTCTGTATGTCTGTGTCTGTCTGTATGTCTGTGTCTGTCTGTATGTCTGTGTCTGTCTGTATGTCTGTGTCTGTCTGTATGTCTGTGTCTGTCTGTATGTCTGTGTCTGTCTGTATGTCTGTGTCTGTCTGTATGTCTGTGTCTGTCTGTATGTCTGTGTCTGTCTGTATGTCTGTGTCTGTCTGTATGTCTGTGTCTGTCTGTATGTCTGTGTCTGTCTGTATGTCTGTGTCTGTCTGTATGTCTGTGTCTGTCTGTATGTCTGTGTCTGTCTGTATGTCTGTGTCTGTCTGTATGTCTGTGTCTGTCTGTATGTCTGTGTCTGTCTGTATGTCTGTGTCTGTCTGTATGTCTGTGTCTGTGTCTGTCTGTATGTCTGTGTCTGTCTGTATGTCTGTGTCTGTCTGTATGTCTGTGTCTGTGTCTGTCTGTATGTCTGTGTCTGTCTGTATGTCTGTGTCTGTCTGTATGTCTGTGTCTGTCTGTATGTCTGTGTCTGTCTGTATGTCTGTGTCTGTCTGTATGTCTGTGTCTGTCTGTATGTCTGTGTCTGTCTGTATGTCTGTGTCTGTCTGTATGTCTGTGTCTGTCTGTATGTCTGTGTCTGTCTGTATGTCTGTGTCTGTCTGTATGTCTGTGTCTGTCTGTATGTCTGTGTCTGTCTGTATGTCTGTGTCTGTCTGTATGTCTGTGTCTGTCTGTATGTCTGTGTCTGTCTGTATGTCTGTGTCTGTCTGTATGTCTGTGTCTGTCTGTATGTCTGTGTCTGTCTGTATGTCTGTGTCTGTCTGTATGTCTGTGTCTGTCTGTATGTCTGTGTCTGTCTGTATGTCTGTGTCTGTCTGTATGTCTGTGTCTGTCTGTATGTCTGTGTCTGTCTGTATGTCTGTGTCTGTCTGTATGTCTGTGTCTGTCTGTATGTCTGTGTCTGTCTGTATGTCTGTGTCTGTCTGTATGTCTGTGTCTGTCTGTATGTCTGTGTCTGTCTGTATGTCTGTGTCTGTCTGTATGTCTGTGTCTGTCTGTATGTCTGTGTCTGTCTGTATGTCTGTGTCTGTCTGTATGTCTGTGTCTGTCTGTATGTCTGTGTCTGTCTGTATGTCTGTGTCTGTCTGTATGTCTGTGTCTGTCTGTATGTCTGTGTCTGTCTGTATGTCTGTGTCTGTCTGTATGTCTGTGTCTGTCTGTATGTCTGTGTCTGTCTGTATGTCTGTGTCTGTCTGTATGTCTGTGTCTGTCTGTATGTCTGTGTCTGTCTGTATGTCTGTGTCTGTCTGTATGTCTGTGTCTGTCTGTATGTCTGTGTCTGTCTGTATGTCTGTGTCTGTCTGTATGTCTGTGTCTGTCTGTATGTCTGTGTCTGTCTGTATGTCTGTGTCTGTCTGTATGTCTGTGTCTGTCTGTATGTCTGTGTCTGTCTGTATGTCTGTGTCTGTCTGTATGTCTGTGTCTGTCTGTATGTCTGTGTCTGTCTGTATGTCTGTGTCTGTCTGTATGTCTGTGTCTGTCTGTATGTCTGTGTCTGTCTGTATGTCTGTGTCTGTCTGTATGTCTGTGTCTGTCTGTATGTCTGTGTCTGTCTGTATGTCTGTGTCTGTCTGTATGTCTGTGTCTGTCTGTATGTCTGTGTCTGTCTGTATGTCTGTGTCTGTCTGTATGTCTGTGTCTGTCTGTATGTCTGTGTCTGTCTGTATGTCTGTGTCTGTCTGTATGTCTGTGTCTGTCTGTATGTCTGTGTCTGTCTGTATGTCTGTGTCTGTCTGTATGTCTGTGTCTGTCTGTATGTCTGTGTCTGTCTGTATGTCTGTGTCTGTCTGTATGTCTGTGTCTGTCTGTATGTCTGTGTCTGTCTGTATGTCTGTGTCTGTCTGTATGTCTGTGTCTGTCTGTATGTCTGTGTCTGTCTGTATGTCTGTGTCTGTCTGTATGTCTGTGTCTGTCTGTATGTCTGTGTCTGTCTGTATGTCTGTGTCTGTGTCTGTCTGTATGTCTGTGTCTGTCTGTATGTCTGTGTCTGTCTGTATGTCTGTGTCTGTGTCTGTCTGTATGTCTGTGTCTGTCTGTATGTCTGTGTCTGTCTGTATGTCTGTGTCTGTCTGTATGTCTGTGTCTGTCTGTATGTCTGTGTCTGTCTGTATGTCTGTGTCTGTCTGTATGTCTGTGTCTGTCTGTATGTCTGTGTCTGTCTGTATGTCTGTGTCTGTCTGTATGTCTGTGTCTGTCTGTATGTCTGTGTCTGTCTGTATGTCTGTGTCTGTCTGTATGTCTGTGTCTGTCTGTATGTCTGTGTCTGTCTGTATGTCTGTGTCTGTCTGTATGTCTGTGTCTGTCTGTATGTCTGTGTCTGTCTGTATGTCTGTGTCTGTCTGTATGTCTGTGTCTGTCTGTATGTCTGTGTCTGTCTGTATGTCTGTGTCTGTCTGTATGTCTGTGTCTGTCTGTATGTCTGTGTCTGTCTGTATGTCTGTGTCTGTCTGTATGTCTGTGTCTGTCTGTATGTCTGTGTCTGTCTGTATGTCTGTGTCTGTCTGTATGTCTGTGTCTGTCTGTATGTCTGTGTCTGTCTGTATGTCTGTGTCTGTCTGTATGTCTGTGTCTGTCTGTATGTCTGTGTCTGTCTGTATGTCTGTGTCTGTCTGTATGTCTGTGTCTGTCTGTATGTCTGTGTCTGTCTGTATGTCTGTGTCTGTCTGTATGTCTGTGTCTGTCTGTATGTCTGTGTCTGTCTGTATGTCTGTGTCTGTCTGTATGTCTGTGTCTGTCTGTATGTCTGTGTCTGTCTGTATGTCTGTGTCTGTCTGTATGTCTGTGTCTGTCTGTATGTCTGTGTCTGTCTGTATGTCTGTGTCTGTCTGTATGTCTGTGTCTGTCTGTATGTCTGTGTCTGTCTGTATGTCTGTGTCTGTCTGTATGTCTGTGTCTGTCTGTATGTCTGTGTCTGTCTGTATGTCTGTGTCTGTCTGTATGTCTGTGTCTGTCTGTATGTCTGTGTCTGTCTGTATGTCTGTGTCTGTCTGTATGTCTGTGTCTGTCTGTATGTCTGTGTCTGTCTGTATGTCTGTGTCTGTCTGTATGTCTGTGTCTGTCTGTATGTCTGTGTCTGTCTGTATGTCTGTGTCTGTCTGTATGTCTGTGTCTGTCTGTATGTCTGTGTCTGTCTGTATGTCTGTGTCTGTCTGTATGTCTGTGTCTGTCTGTATGTCTGTGTCTGTCTGTATGTCTGTGTCTGTCTGTATGTCTGTGTCTGTCTGTATGTCTGTGTCTGTCTGTATGTCTGTGTCTGTCTGTATGTCTGTGTCTGTCTGTATGTCTGTGTCTGTCTGTATGTCTGTGTCTGTCTGTATGTCTGTGTCTGTCTGTATGTCTGTGTCTGTCTGTATGTCTGTGTCTGTCTGTATGTCTGTGTCTGTCTGTATGTCTGTGTCTGTCTGTATGTCTGTGTCTGTCTGTATGTCTGTGTCTGTCTGTATGTCTGTGTCTGTCTGTATGTCTGTGTCTGTCTGTATGTCTGTGTCTGTCTGTATGTCTGTGTCTGTCTGTATGTCTGTGTCTGTCTGTATGTCTGTGTCTGTGTCTGTCTGTATGTCTGTGTCTGTCTGTATGTCTGTGTCTGTCTGTATGTCTGTGTCTGTCTGTGTCTGTCTGTATGTCTGTGTCAGTCTGTATGTCTGTGTCTGTGTCTGTCTGTATGTCTGTGTCTGTCTGTATGTCTGTGTCTGTCTGCATGTCTGTGTCTGTCTGTATGTCTGTGTCTGTCTGTATGTCTGTGTCTGTCTGTATGTCTGTGTCTGTCTGTATGTCTGTGTCTGTCTGTATGTCTGTGTCTGTCTGTATGTCTGTGTCAGTCTGTATGTCTGTGTCTGTGTCTGTCTGTATGTCTGTGTCTGTCTGTATGTCTGTGTCTGTCTGCATGTCTGTGTCTGTCTGTATGTCTGTGTCTGTCTGTATGTCTGTGTCTGTGTCTGTCTGTATGTCTGTGTCTGTCTGTATGTCTGTGTCTGTCTGTATGTCTGTGTCTGTGTCTGTCTGTATGTCTGTGTCTGTCTGTATGTCTGTGTCTGTCTGTATGTCTGTGTCTGTGTCTGTCTGTATGTCTGTGTCTGTCTGTATGTCTGTGTCTGTCTGTATGTCTGTGTCTGTCTGTATGTCTGTGTCTGTCTGTATGTCTGTGTCTGTCTGTATGTCTGTGTCTGTCTGTATGCCTGTGTCTGTCTGTATGCCTGTGTCTGTCTGTATGTCTGTGTCTGTCTGTATGTCTGTGTCTGT
>CASCKD010000118.1:2340000-2345000 GCA_949152435.1 Gastracanthus pulcherrimus | reverse complement strand
GTGTCTGTCTGTCTGTGTCTGTCTGTCTGTGTCTGTCTGTCTGTGTCTGTCTGTCTGTGTCTGTCTGTCTGTGTCTGTCTGTCTGTGTCTGTCTGTCTGTGTCTGTCTGTCTGTGTCTGTCTGTCTGTGTCTGTCTGTCTGTGTCTGTCTGTCTGTGTCTGTCTGTCTGTGTCTGTCTGTCTGTGTCTGTCTGTCTGTGTCTGTCTGTCTGTGTCTGTCTGTCTGTGTCTGTCTGTCTGTGTCTGTCTGTCTGTGTCTGTCTGTCTGTGTCTGTCTGTCTGTGTCTGTCTGTCTGTGTCTGTCTGTCTGTGTCTGTCTGTCTGTGTCTGTCTGTCTGTGTCTGTCTGTCTGTGTCTGTCTGTCTGTGTCTGTCTGTCTGTGTCTGTCTGTCTGTGTCTGTCTGTCTGTGTCTGTCTGTCTGTGTCTGTCTGTCTGTGTCTGTCTGTCTGTGTCTGTCTGTCTGTGTCTGTCTGTCTGTGTCTGTCTGTCTGTGTCTGTCTGTCTGTGTCTGTCTGTCTGTGTCTGTCTGTCTGTGTCTGTCTGTCTGTGTCTGTCTGTCTGTGTCTGTCTGTCTGTGTCTGTCTGTCTGTGTCTGTCTGTCTGTGTCTGTCTGTCTGTGTCTGTCTGTCTGTGTCTGTCTGTCTGTGTCTGTCTGTCTGTGTCTGTCTGTCTGTGTCTGTCTGTCTGTGTCTGTCTGTCTGTGTCTGTCTGTCTGTGTCTGTCTGTCTGTGTCTGTCTGTCTGTGTCTGTCTGTCTGTGTCTGTCTGTCTGTGTCTGTCTGTCTGTGTCTGTCTGTCTGTGTCTGTCTGTCTGTGTCTGTCTGTCTGTGTCTGTCTGTCTGTGTCTGTCTGTCTGTGTCTGTCTGTCTGTGTCTGTCTGTCTGTGTCTGTCTGTCTGTGTCTGTCTGTCTGTGTCTGTCTGTCTGTGTCTGTCTGTCTGTGTCTGTCTGTCTGTGTCTGTCTGTCTGTGTCTGTCTGTCTGTGTCTGTCTGTCTGTGTCTGTCTGTCTGTGTCTGTCTGTCTGTGTCTGTCTGTCTGTGTCTGTCTGTCTGTGTCTGTCTGTCTGTGTCTGTCTGTCTGTGTCTGTCTGTCTGTGTCTGTCTGTCTGTGTCTGTCTGTCTGTGTCTGTCTGTCTGTGTCTGTCTGTCTGTGTCTGTCTGTCTGTGTCTGTCTGTCTGTGTCTGTCTGTCTGTGTCTGTCTGTCTGTGTCTGTCTGTCTGTGTCTGTCTGTCTGTGTCTGTCTGTCTGTGTCTGTCTGTCTGTGTCTGTCTGTCTGTGTCTGTCTGTCTGTGTCTGTCTGTCTGTGTCTGTCTGTCTGTGTCTGTCTGTCTGTGTCTGTCTGTCTGTGTCTGTCTGTCTGTGTCTGTCTGTCTGTGTCTGTCTGTCTGTGTCTGTCTGTCTGTGTCTGTCTGTCTGTGTCTGTCTGTCTGTGTCTGTCTGTCTGTGTCTGTCTGTCTGTGTCTGTCTGTCTGTGTCTGTCTGTCTGTGTCTGTCTGTCTGTGTCTGTCTGTCTGTGTCTGTCTGTCTGTGTCTGTCTGTCTGTGTCTGTCTGTCTGTGTCTGTCTGTCTGTGTCTGTCTGTCTGTGTCTGTCTGTCTGTGTCTGTCTGTCTGTGTCTGTCTGTCTGTGTCTGTCTGTCTGTGTCTGTCTGTCTGTGTCTGTCTGTCTGTGTCTGTCTGTCTGTGTCTGTCTGTCTGTGTCTGTCTGTCTGTGTCTGTCTGTCTGTGTCTGTCTGTCTGTGTCTGTCTGTCTGTGTCTGTCTGTCTGTGTCTGTCTGTCTGTGTCTGTCTGTCTGTGTCTGTCTGTCTGTGTCTGTCTGTCTGTGTCTGTCTGTCTGTGTCTGTCTGTCTGTGTCTGTCTGTCTGTGTCTGTCTGTCTGTGTCTGTCTGTCTGTGTCTGTCTGTCTGTGTCTGTCTGTCTGTGTCTGTCTGTCTGTGTCTGTCTGTCTGTGTCTGTCTGTCTGTGTCTGTCTGTCTGTGTCTGTCTGTCTGTGTCTGTCTGTCTGTGTCTGTCTGTCTGTGTCTGTCTGTCTGTGTCTGTCTGTCTGTGTCTGTCTGTCTGTGTCTGTCTGTCTGTGTCTGTCTGTCTGTGTCTGTCTGTCTGTGTCTGTCTGTCTGTGTCTGTCTGTCTGTGTCTGTCTGTCTGTGTCTGTCTGTCTGTGTCTGTCTGTCTGTGTCTGTCTGTCTGTGTCTGTCTGTCTGTGTCTGTCTGTCTGTGTCTGTCTGTCTGTGTCTGTCTGTCTGTGTCTGTCTGTCTGTGTCTGTCTGTCTGTGTCTGTCTGTCTGTGTCTGTCTGTCTGTGTCTGTCTGTCTGTGTCTGTCTGTCTGTGTCTGTCTGTCTGTGTCTGTCTGTCTGTGTCTGTCTGTCTGTGTCTGTCTGTCTGTGTCTGTCTGTCTGTGTCTGTCTGTCTGTGTCTGTCTGTCTGTGTCTGTCTGTCTGTGTCTGTCTGTCTGTGTCTGTCTGTCTGTGTCTGTCTGTCTGTGTCTGTCTGTCTGTGTCTGTCTGTCTGTGTCTGTCTGTCTGTGTCTGTCTGTCTGTGTCTGTCTGTCTGTGTCTGTCTGTCTGTGTCTGTCTGTCTGTGTCTGTCTGTCTGTGTCTGTCTGTCTGTGTCTGTCTGTCTGTGTCTGTCTGTCTGTGTCTGTCTGTCTGTGTCTGTCTGTCTGTGTCTGTCTGTCTGTGTCTGTCTGTCTGTGTCTGTCTGTCTGTGTCTGTCTGTCTGTGTCTGTCTGTCTGTGTCTGTCTGTCTGTGTCTGTCTGTCTGTGTCTGTCTGTCTGTGTCTGTCTGTCTGTGTATGTCTGTCTGTGTATGTCTGTCTGTGTCGGTCTGTCTGTGTCTGTCTGTCTGTGTCTGTCTGTCTGTGTATGTCTGTCTGTGTCCGTCTGTCTGTGTCCGTCTGTCTGTGTCCGTCTGTCTGTGTCCGTCTGTCTGTGTCCGTCTGTCTGTGTCCGTCTGTCTGTGTCCGTCTGTCTGTGTCCGTCTGTCTGTGTCCGTCTGTCTGTGTCCGTCTGTCTGTGTCCGTCTGTCTGTGTCCGTCTGTCTGTGTCTGTCTGTCTGTGTCTGTCTGTCTGTGTCTGTCTGTCTGTGTCTGTCTGTCTGTGTCTGTCTGTCTGTGTCTGTCTGTCTGTGTCTGTCTGTCTGTGTATATCTATCTGTCTCTCTGTCAGTCTGTCTGTCTGTCTGTCTGTCTGTCTGTCTGTCTGTCTGTCTGTCTGTCTGTCTGTCTGTCTGTCTGTCGGTGTCTGTCTGTCTGTCTGTCGGTGTCTGTCTGTCTCTCTGTCTGTCTGTCTGTCTGTCTGTCTGTCGGTCTGTCTGTGTCTGTCTGTCTGTCTGTCTGTCTGTCTGTCTGTCTGTGTATATCTATCTGTCTGTCTGTCTGTGTATATCTATCTGTCTGTCAGTGTCTGTCTGTCTGTCTGTCTGTCTGTCTGTCTGTATGTCTGTCTGTCTGTCTGTCTGTCTGTCTGTCTGTCGGTGTCTGTCTGTCTGTCTGTCTGTCTGTGTATATCTATCTGTCTGTCGGTGTCTGTCTGCCTGTCTGTCTGTCTGTCTCTCTTTATGTCTGTCTGTGTCTGTCTGTATGTCTGTCTGACAGTCTGTCTGACAGTCTGTCTGTCAGTCTGCCTGTCTGTCTGCCTGTCTGTCTGTGTATATCTATCTGTCTGTCTGTCTGTCTGTGTATATATATCTGTCTGTCTGTCTGTCTGTCTGTCTGTCTGTCTGTCTGTCTGTCTGTCTGTCGGTCTGTCTGTGTCTGTCGGTCTGTCTGTGTCTGTCTGTCTGTCTGTCTGTCTGTCTGTCTGTGTATATCTATCTGTCTGTCTGTCTGTGTATATCTATCTGTCTGTCAGTGTCTGTCTGTCTGTCTGTCTGTCTGTCTGTCTGTCTGTCTGTCTGTCTGTCTGTCTGTCTGTCTGTCTGTCTGTCTGTCTGTCTGTCTGTCGGTGTCTGTCTGTCTGTCTGTCTGTCTGTCTGTCTGTCTGTCGGTCTGTCTGTGTCTGTCTGTCTGTCTGTCTGTCTGTCTGTCTGTCTGTCTGTCTGTCTGTCTGTCTGTCTGTGTATATCTATCTGTCTGTCTGTCTGTGTATATCTATCTGTCTGTCAGTGTCTGTCTGTCTGTCTGTCTGTCTGTCTGTCTGTCTGTCTGTCTATCTGTCTGCCTGTCTGTCTGCCTGTCTGTCTGTGTATATCTATCTGTCTGTCTGTCTGTCTGTCTGTCTGTGTATATCTATCTGTCTGTCTGTCTGTCTGTGTATATCTATCTGTCTGTCTGTCTGTGTATATCTATCTGTCTGTCTGTGTCTGTCTGTATGTCTGTGTCTGTCTGTCTGCCTCTCTTTATGTCTGTCTGTGTCTGTCTGTATGTCTGTCTGTGTCTGTCTGTATGTCTGTCTGTGTCTGTATGTCTGTCTGTCTGACAGTCTGTCTGTCTGATAGTCTGTCTGACAGTCTGTCTGTCAGTCTGCCTGTCTGTCTGCCTGTCTGTCTGTGTATATCTATCTGTCTGTCTGTTTGTCTGTGTATATATATCTGTCTGCCTGTCTGTCTGTATGTCTGTCTGTCTGTCTATCGGTCTGCCAGTCTGTGTCTGTCTGTATGTCTGTGTCTGTCTGTATGTCTGTGTCTGTCTGTATGTCTGTGTCTGTCTGTATGTCTGTGTCTGTCTGTATGTCTGTGTCTGTCTGTATGTCTGTGTCTGTCTGTATGTCTGTGTCTGTCTGTATGTCTGTGTCTGTCTGTATGTCTGTGTCTGTCTGTATGTCTGTGTCTGTCTGTATGTCTGTGTCTGTCTGTATGTCTGTGTCTGTCTGTATGTCTGTGTCTGTCTGTATGTCTGTGTCTGTCTGTATGTCTGTGTCTGTCTGTATGTCTGTGTCTGTCTGTATGTCTGTGTCTGTCTGTATGTCTGTGTCTGTCTGTATGTCTGTGTCTGTCTGTATGTCTGTGTCTGTCTGTATGTCTGTGTCTGTCTGTATGTCTGTGTCTGTCTGTATGTCTGTGTCT
>CASCKD010000118.1:2310000-2312500 GCA_949152435.1 Gastracanthus pulcherrimus | reverse complement strand
TCTGTGTATATATATCTGTCTGTCAGTGTCTGTCTGTCTGTCTCTCTTTATGTCTGTCTGTGTCTGTCTGTATGTCTGTCTGACAGTCTGACTGTCTGTCTGTCTGTCTGTCTGTCTGTCTGTCTGTCTGTCTGTCTGTCTGTCTGTCTGTCTGTCTGTCTGTCTCTCTATCTGTCTGTCTGTGTCTGTCTGTCTGTCTGTCTGATAGTCTGTCTGACAGTCTGTCTGTCAGTCTGCCTGTCTGTCTGCCTGTCTGTCTGTGTATATCTATCTGTCTGTCTGTTTGTCTGTGTATATATATCTGTCTGCCTGTCTGTCTGTATGTCTGTCTGTCTGTCTATCGGTCTGCCAGTCTGTGTCTGTCTGTATGTCTGTGTCTGTCTGTATGTCTGTGTCTGTCTGTATGTCTGTGTCTGTCTGTATGTCTGTGTCTGTCTGTATGTCTGTGTCTGTCTGTATGTCTGTGTCTGTCTGTATGTCTGTGTCTGTCTGTATGTCTGTGTCTGTCTGTATGTCTGTGTCTGTCTGTATGTCTGTGTCTGTCTGTATGTCTGTGTCTGTCTGTATGTCTGTGTCTGTCTGTATGTCTGTGTCTGTCTGTATGTCTGTGTCTGTCTGTATGTCTGTGTCTGTCTGTATGTCTGTGTCTGTCTGTATGTCTGTGTCTGTCTGTATGTCTGTGTCTGTCTGTATGTCTGTGTCTGTCTGTATGTCTGTGTCTGTCTGTATGTCTGTGTCTGTCTGTATGTCTGTGTCTGTCTGTATGTCTGTGTCTGTCTGTATGTCTGTGTCTGTCTGTATGTCTGTGTCTGTCTGTATGTCTGTGTCTGTCTGTATGTCTGTGTCTGTCTGTATGTCTGTGTCTGTCTGTATGTCTGTGTCTGTCTGTATGTCTGTGTCTGTCTGTATGTCTGTGTCTGTCTGTATGTCTGTGTCTGTCTGTATGTCTGTGTCTGTCTGTATGTCTGTGTCTGTCTGTCTGTCTCTCTTTATGTCTGTCTGTGTCTGTCTGTATGTCTGTCTGTGTCTGTCTGTCTGTCTGTCTGACAGTCTGTCTGTCAGTCTGCCTGTCTGTCTGCCTGTCTGTGTATATCTATCTGTCTGTCTGTCTGTCTGTGTATATATATATCTGTCTGTCTGTCTGTCTGTCTGTCTGTCTCTATCTATGTCTGTCTGTGTCTGTCTGTATGTCTGTCTGACAGTCTGTCTGACAGTCTGTCTGTCAGTCTGCCTGTCTGTCTGCCTGTCTGTCTGTGTATATCTATCTGTCTGTCTGTCTGTCTGTGTATATATATCTGTCTGTATGTCTGTCTGTCTGTCTGTCTGTCGGTGTCTGTCTGTCTGTCTGTCTGTCTGTCTGTCGGCCTGTCTGTGTCTGTCGGTCTGTCTGTGTCTGTCTGTCTGTCTGTCTGTCTGTCTGTCTGTCTGTCTGTCTGTGTCTGTCTGTATGTCTGTCTGTCTGTCTGTCTGTCTGTCTGTCTGTCTGTCTGTCTGTCTGTCTGTCTGTCGGTCTGTCTGTGTCTGTCTGTCTGTCTGACTGTCTGACTGTCTGTCTGTGTCTGTCTGTATGTCTGTGTCTGTCTGTCTGCCTCTCTTTATGTCTGTCTGTGTCTGTCTGTATGTCTGTCTGTGTCTGTATGTCTGTCTGTCTGACAGTCTGTCTGTCAGTCTGCCTGTCTGTCTGCCTGTCTGTCTGTGTATATCTATCTGTCTGTCTGTCTGTCTGTGTATATATATCTGTCTGCCTGTCTGTCTGTGTATATCTATCTGTCTGTCTGTCTGTCTGTGTATATATATCTGTCTGTCTGTCTGTCTGTCTGTCTGTCTCTCTTTATGTCTGTCTGTGTCTGTCTGTATGTCTGTCTGACAGTCTGTCTGACAGTCTGTCTGTCAGTCTGCCTGTCTGTCTGCCTGTCTGTCTGTGTATATCTATCTGTCTGTCTGTCTGTCTGTGTATATATATCTGTCTGTCTGTCTGTCTGTCTGTCTGTCTGTCTGTCTGTCTGTCTGTCTGTCGGTCTGTCTGTGTCTGTCGGTCTGTCTGTGTCTGTCTGTCTGTCTGTCTGTCTGTCTGTCTGTCTGTGTATATCTATCTGTCTGTCTGTCTGTGTATATCTATCTGTCTGTCAGTGTCTGTCTGTCTGTCTGTCTGTCTGTCTGTCTGTCTGTCTGTCTGTCTGTCTGTCTGTCTGTCTGTCTGTCTGTCTGTCTGTCTGTCGGTGTCTGTCTGTCTGTCTGTCTGTCTGTCTGTCTGTCTGTCGGTCTGTCTGTGTCTGTCTGTCTGTCTGTCTGTCTGTCTGTCTGTCTGTCTGTCTGTCTGTCTGTCTGTCTGTCTGTGTATATCTATCTGTCTGTCTGTCTGTGTATATCTATCTGTCTGTCAGTGTCTGTCTGTCTGTCTGTCTGTCTGTCTGTCTGTCTGTCTGTCTATCTGTCTGCCTGTCTGTCTGCCTGTCTGTCTGTGTATATCTATCTGTCTGTCTGTCTGTCTGTCTGTCTG
>CASCKD010000118.1:2275000-2277500 GCA_949152435.1 Gastracanthus pulcherrimus | reverse complement strand
TGTCAGTCTGCCTGTCTGTCTGCCTGTCTGTCTGTGTATATCTATCTGTCTGTCTGTCTGTCTGTGTATATATATCTGTCTGTCTGTCTGTCTGTCTGTCTGTCTCTCTTTATGTCTGTCTGTGTCTGTCTGTATGTCTGTCTGACAGTCTGTCTGACAGTCTGTCTGACAGTCTGTCTGTCAGTCTGCCTGTCTGTCTGCCTGTCTGTCTGTGTATATCTATCTGTCTGTCTGTCTGTCTGTGTATATATATCTGTCTGTATGTCTGTCTGTCTGTCTGTCTGTCGGTGTCTGTCGGTGTCTGTCTGTCTGTCTGTCTGTCGGTCTGTCTGTGTCTGTCGGTCTGTCTGTGTCTGTCTGTCTGTCTGTCTGTCTGTCTGTCTGTGTATATCTATCTGTCTGTCTGTCTGTGTATATCTATCTGTCTGTCAGTGTCTGTCTGTCTGTCTGTCTGTCTGTCTGTCTGTCTGTCTGTCGGTGTCTGTCTGTATGTCTGACTGTCTGACTGTCTGTCTGTGTCTGTCTGTATGTCAGTGTCTGTCTGTCTGTCTCTCTTTATGTCTGTCTGTGTCTGTCTGTATGTCTGTCTGTCTCTCTTTATGTCTGTCTGTGTCTGTCTGTATGTCTGTCTGTCAGTCTGCCTGTCTGTCTGCCTGTCTGTCTGTGTATATCTATCTGTCTGTCTGTTTGTCTGTGTATATATATCTGTCTGCCTGTCTGTCTGTATGTCTGTCTGTCTGTCTATCGGTCTGCCAGTCTGTGTCTGTCTGTATGTCTGTGTCTGTCTGTATGTCTGTGTCTGTCTGTCTGTCTCTCTTTATGTCTGTCTGTGTCTGTCTGTATGTCTGTCTGTGTCTGTCTGTCTGTCTGTCTGACAGTCTGTCTGTCAGTCTGCCTGTCTGTCTGCCTGTCTGTCTGTGTATATCTATCTGTCTGTCTGTCTGTCTGTGTATATATATCTGTCTGTCTGTCTGTCTGTCTGTCTGTCTCTCTTTATGTCTGTCTGTGTCTGTCTGTATGTCTGTCTGACAGTCTGTCTGACAGTCTGTCTGTCAGTCTGCCTGTCTGTCTGCCTGTCTGTCTGTGTATATCTATCTGTCTGTCTGTCTGTCTGTGTATATATATCTGTCTGTATGTCTGTCTGTCTGTCTGTCTGTCGGTGTCTGTCTGTCTGTCTGTCTGTCGGTCTGTCTGTGTCTGTCGGTCTGTCTGTGTCTGTCTGTCTGTCTGTCTGTCTGTCTGTCTGTCTGTGTATATCTATCTGTCTGTTTGTCTGTGTATATCTATCTGTCTGTCAGTGTCTGTCTGTCTGTCTGTCTGTCTGTCTGTCTGTCTGTCTGTCTGTCTGTCTGTCTGTCTGTCTGTCTGTCTGTCTGTCTGTCTGTCTGTCGGTGTCTGTCTGTCTGTCTGTCTGTCTGTCTGTCTGTCTGTCGGTCTGTCTGTGTCTGTCTGTCTGTCTGTCTGTCTGTCTGTCTGTCTGTCTGTGTATATCTATCTGTCTGTCTGTCTGTGTATATCTATCTGTCTGTCAGTGTCTGTCTGTCTGTCTGTCTGTCCGTCTGTCCGTCTGTCTGTCTATCTGTCTGCCTGTCTGTCTGCCTGTCTGTCTGTGTATATCTATCTGTCTGTCTGTCGGTCTGTCTGTCTGCCTGACTGTCTGTCTGTCTGCCTGTCTGTCTGTGTATATCTATCTGTCTGCCTGTCTGTCTGTGTATATCTATCTGTCTGTCTGTCTGTCTGTGTATATATATCTGTCTGTCTGTCTGTCAGTGTCTGTCTGTCTGTCTGTCTGTATGTCTGTCTGTCTGTCTGTCTGTCGGTGTCTGTCTGTCTGTCTGTCTGTCTGTCTGTCTGTCTGTCTGTCGGTCTGTCTGTGTCTGTCTGTCTGTCTGTCTGTGTATATCTATCTGTCTGTCTGTCTGTCTGTGTATATCTATCTGTCTGTCTGTCTGTGTATATCTATCTGTCTGTCAGTGTCTGTCTGTCTGTCTGTCTGGCTGTCTGTCTGTCTGTCTGTCTGTCTGTCTGTCTGTCTGTCTGTCTGTCTGTCTGTCTGTCTGTCTGTCTGTCTGTCTGTCTGTCTGTCTGTGTATATATATCTGTCTGTCTGTGTATATATATCTGTCTGTCTGTGTATATATATCTGTCTGTCTGTGTATATCTATCTGTCTGTCTGTCTGTGTATATCTATCTGTCTGTCAGTGTCTGTCTGTCTGTCTGTCTGGCTGTCTGTCTGTCTGTCTGTCTGTCTGTCTGTCTGTCTGTCTGTCTGTCTGTCTGTCTGTCTGTCTGTCGGTGTCTGTCTGTCTGTCTGTATGTCTGTCTGTCTGTCTTTCTGTCTATCTGTCTGTCTGTCTGTCTGTCTGTCTGTCAGTCTGTGTATATCTATCTGTCTGTATGTGTAAATCTTTCTGTCTGTCTGTCTCTCCGTCTGTCTGTCGGTGTCTGTCTGTCTGTCTGTATGTCTGTCTGTCTGTCTGTCTGTGTATATATATCTGTC
>CASCKD010000118.1:2237500-2240000 GCA_949152435.1 Gastracanthus pulcherrimus | reverse complement strand
TGTGTCTGTCTGTCTGTCTCTCTTTATGTCTGTCTGTGTCTGTCTGTATGTCTGTCTGTGTCTGTCTGTCTGTCTGTCTGACAGTCTGTCTGTCAGTCTGCCTGTCTGTCTGCCTGTCTGTCTGTGTATATCTATCTGTCTGTCTGTCTGTCTGTGTATATATATCTGTCTGTCTGTCTGTCTGTCTGTCTGTCTCTCTTTATGTCTGTCTGTGTCTGTCTGTATGTCTGTCTGACAGTCTGTCTGTGTCTGTCTGTATGTCTGTCTGACAGTCTGTCTGACAGTCTGTCTGTCAGTCTGTCGGTCTGTCTGTGTCTGTCGGTCTGTCTGTGTCTGTCTGTCTGTCTGTCTGTCTGTCTGTCTGTGTATATCTATCTGTCTGTCTGTCTGTGTATATCTATCTGTCTGTCAGTGTCTGTCTGTCTGTCGGTGTCTGTCTGTCTGTCTGTCTGTCTGTCTGTCGGTCTGTCTGTGTCTGTCTGTCTGTCTGTCGGTCTGTCTGTGTCTGTCTGTCTGTCTGTCTGTCTGTCGGTGTCTGTCTGTCTGTCTGTCTGTCTGTCTGTCTGTCTGTCTGTCTGTCGGTCTGTCTGTATCTGTCTGTCTGTCTGACTGTCTGTCTGTCTGTCTGTGTATATCTATCTGTCTGTCAGTGTCTGTCTGTCTGTCTGTCTGTATGTCTGTCTGTATGCCTGTCTGTCGGTGTCTGTCTGCCTGTCTGTCTGTCTGTCTGTCTGTCTGTCTGCCGGTCTGTCTGTGTCTGTCTGTCTGTCTGACTGTCTGTCTGTCTGTCTGTGTATATCTATCTGTCTGTCAGTGTCTGTCTGTCTGTCTGTCTGTCTGTCTGTCTGTCTGTCTGTCTGTCTGTCTGTCTGTCTGTCTATCTGTCTGTCTGTCTGTCTGTCAGTCTGTCTGACTGTCTGTCTGTCTGTCTGTGTATATCTATCTGTCTGTCTGTCTGTCTGTGTATATCTATCTGTCTGTCTGTCTGTGTATATCTATCTGTCTGTCAGTGTCTGTCTGTCTGTCTGTCTGTCTGTCTGTCTGTCTGTCTGTCTGTCTGTCTGTCTGTCTGTCTGTCTGTCTGTCTGTCTGTGTATATATATCTGTCTGTCTGTGTATATATATCCGTCTGTCTGTGTATATCTATCTGTCTGTCTGTCTGTCTGTCTGTCTGTCTGTCTGTCTGTCTGTCTGTCGGTGTCTGTCTGTATGTCTGACTGTCTGTCTGTCAGTCTGTCTGTCTGTCTGCCTGTCTGTCGGTGTCTGTCTGTCTGACTGTCTGTCTGTATGTCTGTCTGTCTGTCTGTCTGTCTGTCTGTCTGTCTGTCTGTCTGTCTGTCGGTGACTGTCTGTCTGTCTGTATGTCTGTCTGTCTGTCTTTCTGTCTATCTGTCTGTCTGTCTGTCTGTCTGTCTGTCAGTCTGTGTATATCTATCTGTCTGTATGTGTAAATCTTTCTGTCTGTCTGTCTCTCCGTCTGTCTGTCGGTGTCTGTCTGTCTGTCTGTATGTCTGTCTGTCTGTCTGTCTGTGTATATATATCTGTCTGTCAGTGTCTGTCTGTCTGTCTCTCTTTATGTCTGTCTGTGTCTGTCTGTATGTCTGTCTGACAGTCTGACCGTCTTTCTGTCTGTCTGTCTGTCTGTCTGTCTGTCTGTCTGTCTGTCTGTCGGTGTCTGTCTGTATGTCTGACTGTCTGACTGTCTGTCTGTGTCTGTCTGTATGTCAGTGTCTGTCTGTCTGTCTCTCTTTATGTCTGTCTGTGTCTGTCTGTATGTCTGTCTGTGTCTGTCTGTCTGTCTGTCTAACAGTCTGTCTGACAGTCTGTCTGTCAGTCTGCCTGTCTGTCTGCCTGTCTGTCTGTGTATATCTATCTGTCTGTCTGTTTGTCTGTGTATATATATCTGTCTGCCTGTCTGTCTGTATGTCTGTCTGTCTGTCTATCGGTCTGCCAGTCTGTGTCTGTCTGTATGTCTGTGTCTGTCTGTCTGTCTCTCTTTATGTCTGTCTGTGTCTGTCTGTATGTCTGTCTGTGTCTGTCTGTCTGTCTGTCTGACAGTCTGTCTGTCAGTCTGCCTGTCTGTCTGCCTGTCTGTCTGTGTATATCTATCTGTCTGTCTGTCTGTCTGTGTATATATATCTGTCTGTCTGTCTGTCTGTCTGTCTCTCTTTATGTCTGTCTGTGTCTGTCTGTATGTCTGTCTGACAGTCTGTCTGACAGTCTGTCTGTCAGTCTGCCTGTCTGTCTGCCTGTCTATCTGTGTATATCTATCTGTCTGTCTGTCTGTCTGTGTATATATATCTGTCTGTATGTCTGTCTGTCTGTCTGTCTGTCGGTGTCTGTCTGTCTGTCTGTCTGTCTGTCTGTCTGCCGGTCTGTCTGTGTCTGTCGGTCTGTCTGTGTCTGTCTGTCTGTCTGTCTGTCTGTCTGTGTATATCTATCTGTCTGTCTGTCTGTGTATATCTATCTGTCTGTCTGTCTGTGTCTGTCTGTCTGTCTG
>CASCKD010000118.1:2225000-2227500 GCA_949152435.1 Gastracanthus pulcherrimus | reverse complement strand
TCTGTCTGTATGTCTGTGTCTGTCTGTCTGCCTCTCTTTATGTCTGTCTGTGTCTGTCTGTATGTCTGTCTGTGTCTGTATGTCTGTCTGTCTGACAGTCTGTCTATCAGTCTGCCTGTCTGTCTGCCTGTCTGTCTGTCTGTCTGTCTGTCTGTCTGTCTGACTGTCTGTCTGTCTGTCTGTCTGTCTGTCTGTCTGTCTGTCTGTCGGTGTCTGTCTGTATGTCTGACTGTCTGACTGTCTGTCTGTGTCTGTCTGTATGTCTGTGTCTGTCTGTCTGCCTCTCTTTATGTCTGTCAGTGTCTGTCTGTCTGTCTGTCTGTCTGTCTGTCTGTCTGTCTGTCTGTCTGTCTGTCTGTCTGTCTGTCTGTGTATATATATCTGTCTGTCTGTGTATATATATCTGTCTGTCTGTGTATATATATCTGTCTGTCTGTGTATATCTATCTGTCTGTCTGTCTGTCTGTCTGTCGGTCTGTCTGTCTGTCTGTCGGTGTCTGTCTGTATGTCTGACTGTCTGTCTGTCTGTCTGTCTGTGTATATATATCTGTCTGTCAGTGTCTGTCTGTCTGTCTCTCTTTATGTCTGTCTGTGTCTGTCTGTATGTCTGTCTGACAGTCTGACTGTCTGTCTGTCTGTCTGTCTGTCTGTCTGTCAGTCTGTGTATATCTATCTGTCTGTATGTGTAAATCTTTCTGTCTGTCTGTCTCTCCGTCTGTCTGTCGGTGTCTGTCTGTCTGTCTGTATGTCTGTCTGTCTGTCTGTCTGTGTATATATATCTGTCTGTCAGTGTCTGTCTGTCTGTCTCTCTTTATGTCTGTCTGTGTCTGTCTGTATGTCTGTCTGACAGTCTGACTGTCTGTCTGTCTGTCTGTATGTCTGTCTGTCTGTCTGTCTGTCTGTCTGTCGGTGTCTGTCTGTATGTCTGACTGTCTGACTGTCTGTCTGTGTCTGTCTGTATGTCAGTGTCTGTCTGTCTGTCTCTCTTTATGTCTGTCTGTGTCTGTCTGTATGTCTGTCTGTCTCTCTTTATGTCTGTCTGTGTCTGTCTGTATGTCTGTCTGTCAGTCTGCCTGTCTGTCTGCCTGTCTGTCTGTGTATATCTATCTGTCTGTCTGTTTGTCTGTGTATATATATCTGTCTGCCTGTCTGTCTGTATGTCTGTCTGTCTGTCTATCGGTCTGCCAGTCTGTGTCTGTCTGTATGTCTGTGTCTGTCTGTATGTCTGTGTCTGTCTGTATGTCTGTGTCTGTCTGTATGTCTGTGTCTGTCTGTATGTCTGTGTCTGTCTGTATGTCTGTGTCTGTCTGTCTGTCTCTCTTTATGTCTGTCTGTGTCTGTCTGTATGTCTGTCTGTGTCGGTCTGTCTGTCTGTCTGACAGTCTGTCTGTCAGTCTGCCTGTCTGTCTGCCTGTCTGTCTGTGTATATCTATCTGTCTGTCTGTCTGTCTGTGTATATATATCTGTCTGTCTGTCTGTCTGTCTGTCTGTCTCTCTTTATGTCTGTCTGTGTCTGTCTGTATGTCTGTCTGACAGTCTGTCTGACAGTCTGTCTGTCAGTCTGCCTGTCTGTCTGCCTGTCTGTCTGTGTATATCTATCTGTCTGTCTGTCTGTCTGTGTATATATATCTGTCTGTATGTCTGACTGTCTGACTGTCTGTCTGTGTCTGTCTGTATGTCTGTGTCTGTCTGTCTGCCTCTCTTTATGTCTGTCAGTGTCTGTCTGTCTGTCTGTCTGTCTGTCGGTCTGTCTGTGTCTGTCGGTCTGTCTGTGTCTGTCTGTTTGTCTGTCTGTCTGTCTGTCTGTCTGTGTATATCTATCTGTCTGTCTGTCGGTGTCTGTCTGTCTGTCTGTCTGTCTGTCTGTCTGTCGGTCTGTCTGTGTCTGTCTGTCTGTCTGTCTGTCTGTCTGTCTGTCTGTCGGTCTGTCTGTGTCTGTCTGTCTGTCTGTCTGTCTGTCTGTCTGTCTGTCTGTCTGTCTGTCTGTCGGTGTCTGTCTGTCTGTCTGTCTGTCTGTCTGTCGGTCTGTCTGTGTCTGTCTGTCTGTCTGACTGTCTGTCTGTCTGTCTGTGTATATCTATCTGTCTGTCAGTGTCTGTCTGTCTGTCTGTCTGTCTGTATGTCTGTCTGTCTGTCGGTCTGTCTGTGTCTGTCTGTCTGTCTGTCTGTCTGTCTGTCTGTCTGTCTGTCTGTCTGTCTGTCTGTCTGTCTGTCTGTCTGTCTGTCGGTGTCTGTCTGTCTGTCTGTCTGTCTGTCTGTCTATCTGTCTGTCTGTCTGTCTGTCAGTCTGTCTGACTGTCTGTCTGTCTGTCTGTGTATATCTATCTGTCTGTCTGTCTGTGTGTGTATATATATCTGTCTGTATGTCTGTCTGTCTGTCTGTCTGTCGGTGTCTGTCTGTCTGTCTGTCTGTCTGTCTGTCTGTCTGTCTGACTGTCTGTCTGTCTGTCTGTCTGTCTGTCTGTCTGTCTGTCTGTCGGTGTCTGTCTGTATGTCTGAC
>CASCKD010000118.1:2215000-2220000 GCA_949152435.1 Gastracanthus pulcherrimus | reverse complement strand
TGTCTGTCTGTCTGTCTGTCTGTCTGTCTGTCTGTCTGTCTGTCTGACTGTGTGTCTGTCTGTCTATCTGTCTGTCTGTCTGTCTGTCAGTCTGTCTGACTGTCTGTCTGTCTGTCTGTGTATATCTATCTGTCTGTCTGTCTGTCTGTGTATATCTATCTGTCTGCCTGTCTGTGTATATCTATCTGTCTGTCAGTGTCTGTCTGTCTGTCTGTCTGTCTGTCTGTCTGTCTGTCTGTCTGTCTGTCTGTCTGTCTGTCTGTCTGTGTATATATATCTGTCTGTCTGTGTATATATATCTGTCTGTCTGTGTATATATATCTGTCTGTCTGTGTATATATATATGTCTGTCTGTGTATATCTATCTGTCTGTCTATCTGTCTGTCTGTCTGTCTGTCTGTCTGTCTGTCGGTGTCTGTCTGTATGTCTGACTGTCTGTCTGTCAGTCTGTCTGTCTGTCTGCCTGTCTGTCGGTGTCTGTCTGTCTGACTGTCTGTCTGTATGTCTGTCTGTCTGTCTGTCTGTCTGTCTGTCTGTCTGTCTGTCTGTCTGTCTGTCTGTCTGTCTGTCGGTGTCTGTCTGTCTGTCTGTATGTCTGTCTGTCTGTCTTTCTGTCTATCTGTCTGTCTGTCTGTCTGTCTGTCAGTCTGTGTATATCTATCTGTCTGTATGTGTAAATCTTTCTGTCTGTCTGTCTCTCCGTCTGTCTGTCTGTGTCTGTCTGTCTGTCTGTATGTCTGTCTGTCTGTCTGTCTGTGTATATATATCTGTCTGTCAGTGTCTGTCTGTCTGTCTCTCTTTATGTCTGTCTGTGTCTGTCTGTATGTCTGTCTGACAGTCTGACTGTCTGTCTGTCTGTCTGTCTGTCTGTCTGTCTGTCTGTCTGTCTGTCTGACTGTCGGTGTCTGTCTGTATGTCTGACTGTCTGACTGTCTGTCTGTGTATATCTATCTGTCTGTCTGTTTGTCTGTGTATATATATCTGTCTGCCTGTCTGTCTGTATGTCTGTCTGTCTGTCTATAGGTCTGCCAGTCTGTGTCTGTCTGTCTGTCTGTCTCTCTTTATGTCTGTCTGTGTCTGTCTGTATGTCTGTCTGTGTCTGTATGTCTGTCTGTCTGACAGTCTGTCTGTCAGTCTGCCTGTCTGTCTGCCTGTCTGTCTGTGTATATCTATCTGTCTGTCTGTCTGTCTGTGTATATATATCTGTCTGTCTGTCTGTCTGTCTGTCTCTCTTTATGTCTGTCTGTGTCTGTCTGTATGTCTGTCTGACAGTCTGTCTGACAGTCTGTCTGTCAATCTGCCTGTCTGTCTGCCTGTCTGTCTGTGTATATCTATCTGTCTGTCTGTCTGTGTGTGTATATATATCTGTCTGTATGTCTGTCTGTCTGTCTGTCTGTCGGTGTCTGTCTGTCTGTCTGTCTGTCTGTCTGTCGGTCTGTCTGTGTCTGTCTGTCTGTCTGTCTGTCTGTCTGTCTGTCTGTCGGTCTGTCTGTGTCTGTCTGTCTGTCTGTCTGTCTGTCTGTCTGTCTGTGTATATCTATCTGTCTGTCTGTCTGTGTATATCTATCTGTCTGTCAGTGTCTGTCTGTCTGTCTGTCTGTCTGTCTGTCTGTCTGTCTGTCTGTCTGTCTGTCTGTCTGTCTGTCTGTCTGTCTGTCTGTCTGTCGATCTGTCTGTCTGTCTGTCTGTCTGTCTGTCTGTCTATCTGTCTGCCTGTCTGTCTGCCTGTCTGTCTGTGTATATCTATCTGTCTGTCTGTCGGTCTGTCTGTCTGCCTGACTCTCTGTCTGTCTGCCTGTCTGTCTGTGTATATCTATCTGTCTGTCTGTCTGTCTGTGTATATATATCTGTCTGTCTGTCTGTCAGTGTCTGTCTGTCTGTCTGTCTGTATGTCTGTCTGTCTGTCTGTCTGTCGGTGTCTGTCTGTCTGTCTGTCTGTCTGTCTCTCTTTATGTCTGTCTGTGTCTGTCTGTATGTCTGTCTGACAGTCTGTCTGACAGTCTGTCTGTCAATCTGCCTGTCTGTCTGCCTGTCTGTCTGTGTATATCTATCTGTCTGTCTGTCTGTGTGTGTATATATATCTGTCTGTATGTCTGTCTGTCTGTCTGTCTGTCGGTGTCTGTCTGTCTGTCTGTCTGTCTGTCTGTCTGTCGGTCTGTCTGTGTCTGTCTGTCTGTCTGTCTGTCTGTCTGTCTGTCTGTCTGTCTGTCTGTCTGTCGATCTGTCTGACTGTCTGTCTGTCTGTCTGTCTGTCTGTCTGTCTGTCTATCTGTCTGCCTGTCTGTCTGCCTGTCTGTCTGTGTATATCTATCTGTCTGTCTGTCGGTCTGTCTGTCTGCCTGACTGTCTGTCTGTCTGCCTGTCTGTCTGTGTATATCTATCTGTCTGTCTGTCTGTCTGTGTATATATATCTGTCTGTCTGTCTGTCAGTGTCTGTCTGTCTGTCTGTCTGTATGTCTGTCTGTCTGTCTGTCTGTCGGTGTCTGTCTGTCTGTCTGTCTGTCTGTCTGTCTGTCTGTCGGTCTGTCTGTGTCTGTCTGTCTGTCTGTCTGACTGTCTGTCTGTCTGTCTGTGTATATCTATCTGTCTGTCAGTGTCTGTCTGTCTGTCTGTCTGTCTGTCTGTCTGTCTGTCTGTCTGTGTGTCTGTCTGTCTATCTGTCTGTCTGTCTGTCTGTCAGTCTGTCTGACTGTCTGTCTGTCTGTCTGTGTATATCTATCTGTCTGTCTGTCTGTCTGTGTATATCTATCTGTCTGCCTGTCTGTGTATATCTATCTGTCTGTCAGTGTCTGTCTGTCTGTCTGTCTGTCTGTCTGTCTGTCTGTCTGTCTGTCTGTCTGTCTGTCTGTCTGTCTGTCTGTGTATATATATCTGTCTGTCTGTGTATATATATCTGTCTGTCTGTGTATATATATCTGTCTGTCTGTGTATATATATATGTCTGTCTGTGTATATCTATCTGTCTGTCTATCTGTCTGTCTGTCTGTCTGTCTGTCTGTCTGTCGGTGTCTGTCTGTATGTCTGACTGTCTGTCTGTCAGTCTGTCTGTCTGTCTGCCTGTCTGTCGGTGTCTGTCTGTCTGACTGTCTGTCTGTATGTCTGTCTGTCTGTCTGTCTGTCTGTCTGTCTGTCTGTCTGTCTGTCTGTCTGTCTGTCTGTCGGTGTCTGTCTGTCTGTCTGTATGTCTGTCTGTCTGTCTTTCTGTCTATCTGTCTGTCTGTCTGTCTGTCTGTCAGTCTGTGTATATCTATCTGTCTGTATGTGTAAATCTTTCTGTCTGTCTGTCTCTCCGTCTGTCTGTCTGTGTCTGTCTGTCTGTCTGTATGTCTGTCTGTCTGTCTGTCTGTGTATATATATCTGTCTGTCAGTGTCTGTCTGTCTGTCTCTCTTTATGTCTGTCTGTGTCTGTCTGTATGTCTGTCTGACAGTCTGACTGTCTGTCTGTCTGTCTGTCTGTCTGTCTGTCTGTCTGTCTGTCTGACTGTCGGTGTCTGTCTGTATGTCTGACTGTCTGACTGTCTGTCTGTGTATATCTATCTGTCTGTCTGTTTGTCTGTGTATATATATCTGTCTGCCTGTCTGTCTGTATGTCTGTCTGTCTGTCTATAGGTCTGCCAGTCTGTGTCTGTCTGTCTGTCTGTCTCTCTTTATGTCTGTCTGTGTCTGTCTGTATGTCTGTCTGTGTCTGTATGTCTGTCTGTCTGACAGTCTGTCTGTCAGTCTGCCTGTCTGTCTGCCTGTCTGTCTGTGTATATCTATCTGTCTGTCTGTCTGTCTGTGTATATATATCTGTCTGTCTGTCTGTCTGTCTGTCTGTCTGTCTGTCTGTCTGACTGTGTGTCTGTCTGTCTATCTGTCTGTCTGTCTGTCTGTCAGTCTGTCTGACTGTCTGTCTGTCTGTCTGTGTATATCTATCTGTCTGTCTGTCTGTCTGTGTATATCTATCTGTCTGCCTGTCTGTGTATATCTATCTGTCTGTCAGTGTCTGTCTGTCTGTCTGTCTGTCTGTCTGTCTGTCTGTCTGTCTGTCTGTCTGTCTGTCTGTCTGTCTGTGTATATATATCTGTCTGTCTGTGTATATATATCTGTCTGTCTGTGTATATATATCTGTCTGTCTGTGTATATATATATGTCTGTCTGTGTATATCTATCTGTCTGTCTATCTGTCTGTCTGTCTGTCTGTCTGTCTGTCTGTCGGTGTCTGTCTGTATGTCTGACTGTCTGTCTGTCAGTCTGTCTGTCTGTCTGCCTGTCTGTCGGTGTCTGTCTGTCTGACTGTCTGTCTGTATGTCTGTCTGTCTGTCTGTCTGTCTGTCTGTCTGTCTGTCTGTCTGTCTGTCTGTCTGTCTGTCTGTCGGTGTCTGTCTGTCTGTCTGTATGTCTGTCTGTCTGTCTTTCTGTCTATCTGTCTGTCTGTCTGTCTGTCTGTCAGTCTGTGTATATCTATCTGTCTGTATGTGTAAATCTTTCTGTCTGTCTGTCTCTCCGTCTGTCTGTCTGTGTCTGTCTGTCTGTCTGTATGTCTGTCTGTCTGTCTGTCTGTGTATATATATCTGTCTGTCAGTGTCTGTCTGTCTGTCTCTCTTTATGTCTGTCTGTGTCTGTTTGTATGTCTGTCTGACAGTCTGACTGTCTGTCTGTCTGTCTGTCTGTCTGTCTGTCTGTCTGTCTGTCTGACTGTCGGTGTCTGTCTGTATGTCTGACTGTCTGACTGTCTGTCTGTGTATATCTATCTGTCTGTCTGTTTGTCTGTGTATATATATCTGTCTGCCTGTCTGTCTGTATGTCTGTCTGTCTGTCTATAGGTCTGCCAGTCTGTGTCTGTCTGTCTGTCTGTCTCTCTTTATGTCTGTCTGTGTCTGTCTGTATGTCTGTCTGTGTCTGTATGTCTGTCTGTCTGACAGTCTGTCTGTCAGTCTGCCTGTCTGTCTGCCTGTCTGTCTGTGTATATCTATCTGTCTGTCTGTCTGTCTGTGTATATATATCTGTCTGTCTGTCTG
>CASCKD010000118.1:2202500-2205000 GCA_949152435.1 Gastracanthus pulcherrimus | reverse complement strand
GGTGTCTGTCTGTATGTCTGACTGTCTGACTGTCTGTCTGTGTCTGTCTGTATGTCTGTGTCTGTCTGTGTGCCTCTCTTTATGTCTGTCTGTGTATATCTATCTGTCTGTCAGTGTCTGTCTGTCTGTCTGTCTGTCTGTCTGTCTGTCTGTCTGTCTGTCTGTCTGTCTGTCTGTCTGTCTGTCTGTGTATATATATCTGTCTGTCTGTGTATATATATCTGTCTGTCTGTGTATATATATCTGTCTGTCTGTGTATATCTATCTGTCTGTCTGTCTGTCTGTCTGTCTGTCTGTCTGACTGTCGGTGTCTGTCTGTATGTCTGACTGTCTGACTGTCTGTCTGTGTATATCTATCTGTCTGTCTGTTTGTCTGTGTATATATATCTGTCTGCCTGTCTGTCTGTATGTCTGTCTGTCTGTCTATAGGTCTGCCAGTCTGTGTCTGTCTGTCTGTCTGTCTCTCTTTATGTCTGTCTGTGTCTGTCTGTATGTCTGTCTGTGTCTGTATGTCTGTCTGTCTGACAGTCTGTCTGTCAGTCTGCCTGTCTGTCTGCCTGTCTGTCTGTGTATATCTATCTGTCTGTCTGTCTGTCTGTGTATATATATCTGTCTGTCTGTCTGTCTGTCTGTCTGTCTGTCTGTCTGTCTGTCTGACTGTGTGTCTGTCTGTCTATCTGTCTGTCTGTCTGTCTGTCAGTCTGTCTGACTGTCTGTCTGTCTGTCTGTGTATATCTATCTGTCTGTCTGTCTGTCTGTGTATATCTATCTGTCTGCCTGTCTGTGTATATCTATCTGTCTGTCAGTGTCTGTCTGTCTGTCTGTCTGTCTGTCTGTCTGTCTGTCTGTCTGTCTGTCTGTCTGTGTATATATATCTGTCTGTCTGTGTATATATATCTGTCTGTCTGTGTATATATATCTGTCTGTCTGTGTATATATATCTGTCTGTCTGTGTATATATATATGTCTGTCTGTGTATATCTATCTGTCTGTCTATCTGTCTGTCTGTCTGTCTGTCTGTCTGTCTGTCGGTGTCTGTCTGTATGTCTGACTGTCTGTCTGTCAGTCTGTCTGTCTGTCTGCCTGTCTGTCGGTGTCTGTCTGTCTGACTGTCTGTCTGTATGTCTGTCTGTCTGTCTGTCTGTCTGTCTGTCTGTCTGTCTGTCTGTCTGTCTGTCTGTCTGTCTGTCGGTGTCTGTCTGTCTGTCTGTATGTCTGTCTGTCTGTCTTTCTGTCTATCTGTCTGTCTGTCTGTCTGTCTGTCAGTCTGTGTATATCTATCTGTCTGTATGTGTAAATCTTTCTGTCTGTCTGTCTCTCCGTCTGTCTGTCTGTGTCTGTCTGTCTGTCTGTATGTCTGTCTGTCTGTCTGTCTGTGTATATATATCTGTCTGTCAGTGTCTGTCTGTCTGTCTCTCTTTATGTCTGTCTGTGTCTGTCTGTATGTCTGTCTGACAGTCTGACTGTCTGTCTGTCTGTCTGTCTGTCTGTCTGTCTGTCTGTCTGTCTGACTGTCGGTGTCTGTCTGTATGTCTGACTGTCTGACTGTCTGTCTGTGTATATCTATCTGTCTGTCTGTTTGTCTGTGTATATATATCTGTCTGCCTGTCTGTCTGTATGTCTGTCTGTCTGTCTATAGGTCTGCCAGTCTGTGTCTGTCTGTCTGTCTGTCTCTCTTTATGTCTGTCTGTGTCTGTCTGTATGTCTGTCTGTGTCTGTATGTCTGTCTGTCTGACAGTCTGTCTGTCAGTCTGCCTGTCTGTCTGCCTGTCTGTCTGTGTATATCTATCTGTCTGTCTGTCTGTCTGTGTATATATATCTGTCTGTCTGTCTGTCTGTCTGTCTCTCTTTATGTCTGTCTGTGTCTGTCTGTATGTCTGTCTGACAGTCTGTCTGACAGTCTGTCTGTCAATCTGCCTGTCTGTCTGCCTGTCTGTCTGTGTATATCTATCTGTCTGTCTGTCTGTGTGTGTATATATATCTGTCTGTATGTCTGTCTGTCTGTCTGTCTGTCGGTGTCTGTCTGTCTGTCTGTCTGTCTGTCTGTCTGACGGTCTGTCTGTGTCTGTCTGTCTGTCTGTCTGTCTGTCTGTCTGTCTGTCGGTCTGTCTGTGTCTGTCTGTCTGTCTGTCTGTCTGTCTGTCTGTCTGTGTATATCTATCTGTCTGTCTGTCTGTGTATATCTATCTGTCTGTCAGTGTCTGTCTGTCTGTCTGTCTGTCTGTCTGTCTGTCTGTCTGTCTGTCTGTCTGTCTGTCTGTCTGTCTGTCGATCTGTCTGTCTGTCTGTCTGTCTGTCTGTCTGTCTATCTGTCTGCCTGTCTGTCTGCCTGTCTGTCTGTGTATATCTATCTGTCTGTCTGTCGGTCTGTCTGTCTGCCTGACTGTCTGTCTGTCTGCCTGTCTGTCTGTGTATATCTATCTGTCTGTCTGTCTGTCTGTGTATATATATCTGTCTGTCTGTCTGTCAGTGTCTGTCTGTCTGTCTGTCTGTATGTCTG
>CASCKD010000118.1:2195000-2197500 GCA_949152435.1 Gastracanthus pulcherrimus | reverse complement strand
TCTGTCTGTGTATATCTATCTGTCTGTCTGTCGGTCTGTCTGTCTGCCTGACTGTCTGTCTGTCTGCCTGTCTGTCTGTGTATATCTATCTGTCTGTCTGTCTGTCTGTGTATATATATCTGTATGTCTGTCTGTCAGTGTCTGTCTGTCTGTCTGTCTGTATGTCTGTCTGTCTGTCTGTCTGTCGGTGTCTGTCTGTCTGTCTGTCTGTCTGTCTGTCTGTCTGTCGGTCTGTCTGTGTCTGTCTGTCTGTCTGTCTGACTGTCTGTCTGTCTGTCTGTGTATATCTATCTGTCTGTCAGTGTCTGTCTGTCTGTCTGTCTGTCTGTCTGTCTGTCTGTCTGTCTGTCTGTCTGTCTGTGTGTCTGTCTGTCTATCTGTCTGTCTGTCTGTCTGTCAGTCTGTCTGACTGTCTGTCTGTCTGTCTGTGTATATCTATCTGTCTGTCTGTCTGTCTGTGTATATCTATCTGTCTGCCTGTCTGTGTATATCTATCTGTCTGTCAGTGTCTGTCTGTCTGTCTGTCTGTCTGTCTGTCTGTCTGTCTGTCTGTCTGTCTGTCTGTCTGTCTGTCTGTCTGTGTATATATATCTGTCTGTCTGTGTATATATATCTGTCTGTCTGTGTATATATATCTGTCTGTCTGTGTATATATATATGTCTGTCTGTGTATATCTATCTGTCTGTCTATCTGTCTGTCTGTCTGTCTGTCTGTCTGTCTGTCGGTGTCTGTCTGTATGTCTGACTGTCTGTCTGTCAGTCTGTCTGTCTGTCTGCCTGTCTGTCGGTGTCTGTCTGTCTGACTGTCTGTCTGTATGTCTGTCTGTCTGTCTGTCTGTCTGTCTGTCTGTCTGTCTGTCTGTCTGTCTGTCTGTCTGTCGGTGTCTGTCTGTCTGTCTGTATGTCTGTCTGTCTGTCTTTCTGTCTATCTGTCTGTCTGTCTGTCTGTCTGTCAGTCTGTGTATATCTATCTGTCTGTATGTGTAAATCTTTCTGTCTGTCTGTCTCTCCGTCTGTCTGTCTGTGTCTGTCTGTCTGTCTGTATGTCTGTCTGTCTGTCTGTCTGTGTATATATATCTGTCTGTCAGTGTCTGTCTGTCTGTCTCTCTTTATGTCTGTCTGTGTCTGTCTGTATGTCTGTCTGACAGTCTGACTGTCTGTCTGTCTGTCTGTCTGTCTGTCTGTCTGTCTGTCTGTCTGACTGTCGGTGTCTGTCTGTATGTCTGACTGTCTGACTGTCTGTCTGTGTATATCTATCTGTCTGTCTGTTTGTCTGTGTATATATATCTGTCTGCCTGTCTGTCTGTATGTCTGTCTGTCTGTCTATAGGTCTGCCAGTCTGTGTCTGTCTGTCTGTCTGTCTCTCTTTATGTCTGTCTGTGTCTGTCTGTATGTCTGTCTGTGTCTGTATGTCTGTCTGTCTGACAGTCTGTCTGTCAGTCTGCCTGTCTGTCTGCCTGTCTGTCTGTGTATATCTATCTGTCTGTCTGTCTGTCTGTGTATATATATCTGTCTGTCTGTCTGTCTGTCTGTCTGTCTGTCTGTCTGTCTGTCTGACTGTGTGTCTGTCTGTCTATCTGTCTGTCTGTCTGTCTGTCAGTCTGTCTGACTGTCTGTCTGTCTGTCTGTGTATATCTATCTGTCTGTCTGTCTGTCTGTGTATATCTATCTGTCTGCCTGTCTGTGTATATCTATCTGTCTGTCAGTGTCTGTCTGTCTGTCTGTCTGTCTGTCTGTCTGTCTGTCTGTCTGTCTGTCTGTCTGTCTGTCTGTCTGTGTATATATATCTGTCTGTCTGTGTATATATATCTGTCTGTCTGTGTATATATATCTGTCTGTCTGTGTATATATATATGTCTGTCTGTGTATATCTATCTGTCTGTCTATCTGTCTGTCTGTCTGTCTGTCTGTCTGTCTGTCGGTGTCTGTCTGTATGTCTGACTGTCTGTCTGTCAGTCTGTCTGTCTGTCTGCCTGTCTGTCGGTGTCTGTCTGTCTGACTGTCTGTCTGTATGTCTGTCTGTCTGTCTGTCTGTCTGTCTGTCTGTCTGTCTGTCTGTCTGTCTGTCTGTCTGTCTGTCGGTGTCTGTCTGTCTGTCTGTATGTCTGTCTGTCTGTCTTTCTGTCTATCTGTCTGTCTGTCTGTCTGTCTGTCAGTCTGTGTATATCTATCTGTCTGTATGTGTAAATCTTTCTGTCTGTCTGTCTCTCCGTCTGTCTGTCTGTGTCTGTCTGTCTGTCTGTATGTCTGTCTGTCTGTCTGTCTGTGTATATATATCTGTCTGTCAGTGTCTGTCTGTCTGTCTCTCTTTATGTCTGTCTGTGTCTGTTTGTATGTCTGTCTGACAGTCTGACTGTCTGTCTGTCTGTCTGTCTGTCTGTCTGTCTGTCTGTCTGTCTGACTGTCGGTGTCTGTCTGTATGTCTGACTGTCTGACTGTCTGTCTGTGTATATCTATCTGTCTGTCTGTTTGTCTGTGTATATATATCTGTCTGCCTGTC
>CASCKD010000118.1:2175000-2180000 GCA_949152435.1 Gastracanthus pulcherrimus | reverse complement strand
TGTCTGTCTGTGTATATATATCTGTCTGTCTGTGTATATATATCTGTCTGTCTGTGTATATATATATGTCTGTCTGTGTATATCTATCTGTCTGTCTATCTGTCTGTCTGTCTGTCTGTCTGTCTGTCTGTCGGTGTCTGTCTGTATGTCTGACTGTCTGTCTGTCAGTCTGTCTGTCTGTCTGCCTGTCTGTCGGTGTCTGTCTGTCTGACTGTCTGTCTGTATGTCTGTCTGTCTGTCTGTCTGTCTGTCTGTCTGTCTGTCTGTCTGTCTGTCTGTCTGTCTGTCTGTCGGTGTCTGTCTGTCTGTCTGTATGTCTGTCTGTCTGTCTTTCTGTCTATCTGTCTGTCTGTCTGTCTGTCTGTCAGTCTGTGTATATCTATCTGTCTGTATGTGTAAATCTTTCTGTCTGTCTGTCTCTCCGTCTGTCTGTCTGTGTCTGTCTGTCTGTCTGTATGTCTGTCTGTCTGTCTGTCTGTGTATATATATCTGTCTGTCAGTGTCTGTCTGTCTGTCTCTCTTTATGTCTGTCTGTGTCTGTCTGTATGTCTGTCTGACAGTCTGACTGTCTGTCTGTCTGTCTGTCTGTCTGTCTGTCTGTCTGTCTGTCTGACTGTCGGTGTCTGTCTGTATGTCTGACTGTCTGACTATCTGTCTGTGTATATCTATCTGTCTGTCTGTTTGTCTGTGTATATATATCTGTCTGCCTGTCTGTCTGTATGTCTGTCTGTCTGTCTATAGGTCTGCCAGTCTGTGTCTGTCTGTCTGTCTGTCTCTCTTTATGTCTGTCTGTGTCTGTCTGTATGTCTGTCTGTGTCTGTATGTCTGTCTGTCTGACAGTCTGTCTGTCAGTCTGCCTGTCTGTCTGCCTGTCTGTCTGTGTATATCTATCTGTCTGTCTGTCTGTCTGTGTATATATATCTGTCTGTCTGTCTGTCTGTCTGTCTGTCTGTCTGTCTGTCTGTCTGACTGTGTGTCTGTCTGTCTATCTGTCTGTCTGTCTGTCTGTCTGACTGTCTGTCTGTATGTCTGTCTGTCTGTCTGTCTGTCTGTCTGTCTGTCTGTCTGTCTGTCTGTCTGTCTGTCTGTCGGTGTCTGTCTGTCTGTCTGTATGTCTGTCTGTCTGTCTTTCTGTCTATCTGTCTGTCTGTCTGTCTGTCTGTCAGTCTGTGTATATCTATCTGTCTGTATGTGTAAATCTTTCTGTCTGTCTGTCTCTCCGTCTGTCTGTCTGTGTCTGTCTGTCTGTCTGTATGTCTGTCTGTCTGTCTGTCTGTGTATATATATCTGTCTGTCAGTGTCTGTCTGTCTGTCTCTCTTTATGTCTGTCTGTGTCTGTCTGTATGTCTGTCTGACAGTCTGACTGTCTGTCTGTCTGTCTGTCTGTCTGTCTGTCTGTCTGTCTGTCTGACTGTCGGTGTCTGTCTGTATGTCTGACTGTCTGACTGTCTGTCTGTGTATATCTATCTGTCTGTCTGTTTGTCTGTGTATATATATCTGTCTGCCTGTCTGTCTGTATGTCTGTCTGTCTGTCTATAGGTCTGCCAGTCTGTGTCTGTCTGTCTGTCTGTCTCTCTTTATGTCTGTCTGTGTCTGTCTGTATGTCTGTCTGTGTCTGTATGTCTGTCTGTCTGACAGTCTGTCTGTCAGTCTGCCTGTCTGTCTGCCTGTCTGTCTGTGTATATCTATCTGTCTGTCTGTCTGTCTGTGTATATATATCTGTCTGTCTGTCTGTCTGTCTGTCTGTCTGTCTGTCTGTCTGTCTGACTGTGTGTCTGTCTGTCTATCTGTCTGTCTGTCTGTCTGTCAGTCTGTCTGACTGTCTGTCTGTCTGTCTGTGTATATCTATCTGTCTGTCTGTCTGTCTGTGTATATCTATCTGTCTGCCTGTCTGTGTATATCTATCTGTCTGTCAGTGTCTGTCTGTCTGTCTGTCTGTCTGTCTGTCTGTCTGTCTGTCTGTCTGTCTGTCTGTCTGTGTATATATATCTGTCTGTCTGTGTATATATATCTGTCTGTCTGTGTATATATATCTGTCTGTCTGTGTATATATATATGTCTGTCTGTGTATATCTATCTGTCTGTCTATCTGTCTGTCTGTCTGTCTGTCTGTCTGTCTGTCGGTGTCTGTCTGTATGTCTGACTGTCTGTCTGTCAGTCTGTCTGTCTGTCTGCCTGTCTGTCGGTGTCTGTCTGTCTGACTGTCTGTCTGTATGTCTGTCTGTCTGTCTGTCTGTCTGTCTGTCTGTCTGTCTGTCTGTCTGTCTGTCTGTCTGTCTGTCGGTGTCTGTCTGTCTGTCTGTATGTCTGTCTGTCTGTCTTTCTGTCTATCTGTCTGTCTGTCTGTCTGTCTGTCAGTCTGTGTATATCTATCTGTCTGTATGTGTAAATCTTTCTGTCTGTCTGTCTCTCCGTCTGTCTGTCTGTGTCTGTCTGTCTGTCTGTATGTCTGTCTGTCTGTCTGTCTGTGTATATATATCTGTCTGTCAGTGTCTGTCTGTCTGTCTCTCTTTATGTCTGTCTGTGTCTGTCTGTATGTCTGTCTGACAGTCTGACTGTCCGTCTGTCTGTCTGTCTGTCTGTCTGTCTGTCTGTCTGTCTGACTGTCGGTGTCTGTCTGTATGTCTGACTGTCTGACTGTCTGTCTGTGTATATCTATCTGTCTGTCTGTTTGTCTGTGTATATATATCTGTCTGCCTGTCTGTCTGTATGTCTGTCTGTCTGTCTATAGGTCTGCCAGTCTGTGTCTGTCTGTCTGTCTGTCTCTCTTTATGTCTGTCTGTGTCTGTCTGTATGTCTGTCTGTGTCTGTATGTCTGTCTGTCTGACAGTCTGTCTGTCAGTCTGCCTGTCTGTCTGCCTGTCTGTCTGTGTATATCTATCTGTCTGTCTGTCTGTCTGTGTATATATATCTGTCTGTCTGTCTGTCTGTCTGTCTCTCTTTATGTCTGTCTGTGTCTGTCTGTATGTCTGTCTGTCTGTCTGTCTGTCGGTGTCTGTCTGTCTGTCTGTCTGTCTGTCTGTCTGTCGGTCTGTCTGTGTCTGTCTGTCTGTCTGTCTGTCTGTCTGTCTGTCGGTCTGTCTGTGTCTGTCTGTCTGTCTGTCTGTCTGTCTGTCTGTCTGTGTATATCTATCTGTCTGTCTGTCTGTGTATATCTATCTGTCTGTCAGTGTCTGTCTGTCTGTATGTCTGTCTGTCTGTCTGTCTGTCTGTCTGTCTGTCTGTCTGTCTGTCTGTCTGTCTGTCTGTCTGTCTGTCTGTCGATCTGTCTGTCTGTCTGTCTGTCTGTCTGTCTGTCTGTCTATCTGTCTGCCTGTCTGTCTGCCTGTCTGTCTGTGTATATCTATCTGTCTGTCTGTCGGTCTGTCTGTCTGCCTGACTGTCTGTCTGTCTGCCTGTCTGTCTGTGTATATCTATCTGTCTGTCTGTCTGTCTGTGTATATATATCTGTCTGTCTGTCTGTCAGTGTCTGTCTGTCTGTCTGTCTGTATGTCTGTCTGTCTGTCTGTCTGTCGGTGTCTGTCTGTCTGTCTGTCTGTCTGTCTGTCTGTCTGTCGGTCTGTCTGTGTCTGTCTGTCTGTCTGACTGTCTGTCTGTCTGTCTGTGTATATCTATCTGTCTGTCAGTGTCTGTCTGTCTGTCTGTCTGTCTGTCTGTCTGTCTGTCTGTCTGTCTGTCTGTCTGTGTGTCTGTCTGTCTATCTGTCTGTCTGTCTGTCTGTCAGTCTGTCTGACTGTCTGTCTGTCTGTCTGTGTATATCTATCTGTCTGTCTGTCTGTCTGTGTATATCTATCTGTCTGCCTGTCTGTGTATATCTATCTGTCTGTCAGTGTCTGTCTGTCTGTCTGTCTGTCTGTCTGTCTGTCTGTCTGTCTGTCTGTCTGTCTGTCTGTCTGTCTGTCTGTCTGTCTGTCTGTGTATATATATCTGTCTGTCTGTCTGTCTGTCTGTCTGTCTGTCTGTCTGTCTGTGTATATCTATCTGTCTGTCTGTCTGTCTGTGTATATCTATCTGTCTGCCTGTCTGTGTATATCTATCTGTCTGTCAGTGTCTGTCTGTCTGTCTGTCTGTCTGTCTGTCTGTCTGTCTGTCTGTCTGTCTGTCTGTCTGTCTGTCTGTCTGTCTGTCTGTCTGTGTATATATATCTGTCTGTCTGTCTGTCTGTCTGTCTGTCTGTCTGTCTGTCTGTCTGTCTGTCTGTCTGTCTGTCTGTCTGTCTGTCGATCTGTCTGTCTGTCTGTCGGTGTCTGTCTGTCTGTCTGTCTGTCTGTCTGTCTGTCTGTCGGTCTGTCTGTGTCTGTCTGTCTGTCTGACTGTCTGTCTGTCTGTCTGTGTATATCTATCTGTCTGTCTGTCTGTCTGTCAGTCTGTCTGACTGTCTGTCTGTCTGTCTGTGTATATCTATCTGTCTGTCTGTCTGTCTGTGTATATCTATCTGTCTGCCTGTCTGTGTATATCTATCTGTCTGTCAGTGTCTGTCTGTCTGTCTGTCTGTCTGTCTGTCTGTCTGTCTGTCTGTCTGTCTGTCTGTCTGTCTGTCTGTCTGTCTGTCTGTGTATATATATCTGTCTGTCTGTGTATATATATCTGTCTGTCTGTGTATATATATCTGTCTGTCTGTGTATATATATCTGTCTGTCTGTGTATATCTATCTGTCTGTCTATCTGTCTGTCTGTCTGTCTGTCTGTCTGTCTGTCGGTGTCTGTCTGTATGTCTGACTGTCTGTCTGTCAGTCTGTCTGTCTGTCTGCCTGTCTGTCGGTGTCTGTCTGTCTGACTGTCTGTCTGTATGTCTGTCTGTCTGTCTCTCCGTCTGTCTGTCGGTGTCTGTCTGTCTGTCTGTATGTCTGTCTGTCTGTCTGTCTGTCTGTGTATATATATCTGGCTGTCAGTGTCTGTCTGTCTGTCTCTCTTTATATCTGTCTGTGTCTGTCTGTATGTCTGTCTGTCAGTGTCTGTCTGTCTGTCTGTCTGTCTGTCTGTCTGTCTGTCTGTCTGTC
>CASCKD010000118.1:2162500-2165000 GCA_949152435.1 Gastracanthus pulcherrimus | reverse complement strand
TGTCTGTGTCTGTCTGTATGTCTGTCTGACAGTCTGACTGTCTGTCTGTCTGTCTGTCTGTCTGTCTGTCTGTCTGTCTGTCTGACTGTCGGTGTCTGTCTGTATGTCTGACTGTCTGACTGTCTGTCTGTGTATATCTATCTGTCTGTCTGTTTGTCTGTGTATATATATCTGTCTGCCTGTCTGTCTGTATGTCTGTCTGTCTGTCTATAGGTCTGCCAGTCTGTGTCTGTCTGTCTGTCTGTCTCTCTTTATGTCTGTCTGTGTCTGTCTGTATGTCTGTCTGTGTCTGTATGTCTGTCTGTCTGACAGTCTGTCTGTCAGTCTGCCTGTCTGTCTGCCTGTCTGTCTGTGTATATCTATCTGTCTGTCTGTCTGTCTGTGTATATATATCTGTCTGTCTGTCTGTCTGTCTGTCTGTCTGTCTGTCTGTCTGTCTGACTGTGTGTCTGTCTGTCTATCTGTCTGTCTGTCTGTCTGTCAGTCTGTCTGACTGTCTGTCTGTCTGTCTGTGTATATCTATCTGTCTGTCTGTCTGTCTGTGTATATCTATCTGTCTGCCTGTCTGTGTATATCTATCTGTCTGTCAGTGTCTGTCTGTCTGTCTGTCTGTCTGTCTGTCTGTCTGTCTGTCTGTCTGTCTGTCTGTCTGTCTGTCTGTCTGTCTGTGTATATATATCTGTCTGTCTGTGTATATATATCTGTCTGTCTGTGTATATATATCTGTCTGTCTGTGTATATATATATGTCTGTCTGTGTATATCTATCTGTCTGTCTATCTGTCTGTCTGTCTGTCTGTCTGTCTGTCTGTCGGTGTCTGTCTGTATGTCTGACTGTCTGTCTGTCAGTCTGTCTGTCTGTCTGCCTGTCTGTCGGTGTCTGTCTGTCTGACTGTCTGTCTGTATGTCTGTCTGTCTGTCTGTCTGTCTGTCTGTCTGTCTGTCTGTCTGTCTGTCTGTCTGTCTGTCTGTCGGTGTCTGTCTGTCTGTCTGTATGTCTGTCTGTCTGTCTTTCTGTCTATCTGTCTGTCTGTCTGTCTGTCTGTCAGTCTGTGTATATCTATCTGTCTGTATGTGTAAATCTTTCTGTCTGTCTGTCTCTCCGTCTGTCTGTCTGTGTCTGTCTGTCTGTCTGTATGTCTGTCTGTCTGTCTGTCTGTGTATATATATCTGTCTGTCAGTGTCTGTCTGTCTGTCTCTCTTTATGTCTGTCTGTGTCTGTCTGTATGTCTGTCTGACAGTCTGACTGTCTGTCTGTCTGTCTGTCTGTCTGTCTGTCTGTCTGTCTGTCTGACTGTCGGTGTCTGTCTGTATGTCTGACTGTCTGACTATCTGTCTGTGTATATCTATCTGTCTGTCTGTTTGTCTGTGTATATATATCTGTCTGCCTGTCTGTCTGTATGTCTGTCTGTCTGTCTATAGGTCTGCCAGTCTGTGTCTGTCTGTCTGTCTGTCTCTCTTTATGTCTGTCTGTGTCTGTCTGTATGTCTGTCTGTGTCTGTATGTCTGTCTGTCTGACAGTCTGTCTGTCAGTCTGCCTGTCTGTCTGCCTGTCTGTCTGTGTATATCTATCTGTCTGTCTGTCTGTCTGTGTATATATATCTGTCTGTCTGTCTGTCTGTCTGTCTGTCTGTCTGTCTGTCTGTCTGACTGTGTGTCTGTCTGTCTATCTGTCTGTCTGTCTGTCTGTCTGACTGTCTGTCTGTATGTCTGTCTGTCTGTCTGTCTGTCTGTCTGTCTGTCTGTCTGTCTGTCTGTCTGTCTGTCTGTCGGTGTCTGTCTGTCTGTCTGTATGTCTGTCTGTCTGTCTTTCTGTCTATCTGTCTGTCTGTCTGTCTGTCTGTCAGTCTGTGTATATCTATCTGTCTGTATGTGTAAATCTTTCTGTCTGTCTGTCTCTCCGTCTGTCTGTCTGTGTCTGTCTGTCTGTCTGTATGTCTGTCTGTCTGTCTGTCTGTGTATATATATCTGTCTGTCAGTGTCTGTCTGTCTGTCTCTCTTTATGTCTGTCTGTGTCTGTCTGTATGTCTGTCTGACAGTCTGACTGTCTGTCTGTCTGTCTGTCTGTCTGTCTGTCTGTCTGTCTGTCTGACTGTCGGTGTCTGTCTGTATGTCTGACTGTCTGACTGTCTGTCTGTGTATATCTATCTGTCTGTCTGTTTGTCTGTGTATATATATCTGTCTGCCTGTCTGTCTGTATGTCTGTCTGTCTGTCTATAGGTCTGCCAGTCTGTGTCTGTCTGTCTGTCTGTCTCTCTTTATGTCTGTCTGTGTCTGTCTGTATGTCTGTCTGTGTCTGTATGTCTGTCTGTCTGACAGTCTGTCTGTCAGTCTGCCTGTCTGTCTGCCTGTCTGTCTGTGTATATCTATCTGTCTGTCTGTCTGTCTGTGTATATATATCTGTCTGTCTGTCTGTCTGTCTGTCTGTCTGTCTGTCTGTCTGTCTGACTGTGTGTCTGTCTGTCTATCTGTCTGTCTGTCTGTCTGTCAGTCTGTCTGAC
>CASCKD010000118.1:1932500-1935000 GCA_949152435.1 Gastracanthus pulcherrimus | reverse complement strand
TCTGTGTATATCTATCTGTCTGCCTGTGTATATCTATCTGTCTGTCTGTCTGTCTGTCTCTCTATCTGTCTGTCGGTGTCTGTCTGTATGTCTGTCTGTCTGTCTGTCTGTCGGTGTCTGTCTGTATGTCTGTCTGTCTGTCTGTCGGTGTCTGTCTGTCTGTCTGTGTGTCTGTCTGTCTATCTGTCTGCGTCTGTCTGTCTGTCTGTCTGTCTGTCTGTGTATATATATATATCTGTCTGTCTGTGTATATCTATCTGTCTGTCTGTCAGTCTATCTGTCTGTCTGCCTGTCTGTCTGTCTGTCTGTCTGTCTGTCGGTGTCTGTCTGTATGTCTGACTGTCTGACTGTCTGTCTGTGTCTGTCTGTCTGTGTCTGTCTGTCTGTCTGTCTGTCTGTCTGTCTGTCTCTCTTTATGTCTGTCTGTGTCTGTCTGTATGTCTGTCTGTGTCTGTCTGTCTGTCCGTCTGTCTGTCTGTCTGTCAGTCTGTCTGTCTGTCTGCCTGTCTGTCTGTCTGTCTGTGTATATATATCTGTCTGACTGTGTATATCTATCTGTCTGTCTGTCTGTCTGTCTGTCTGTCTGTCTGTCTGTCGGTGTCTGTCTGTATGTCTGACTGTCGGTGTCTGTCTGTCGGTGTCTGTCTGTCTGTCTGTCAGTCTGCCTGTCTGTCTGTCGGTGTCTGTCTGTCGGTGTATGTCTGTCTGTCTGTCTGTCGGTGTCTGTCTGTCTGTCTGTCTGTCTGTGTATATCTATCTGTCTGTCTGTGTATATCTATCTGTCTGTCTGTATGTGTCTGTCTGAATGTCTGTCAGTCTGTCTGTCTGTCGGTGTCTGTCTGTCTGTCTGTCTGTCTGTCGGTGTCTGTCTGTATGTCTGACTGTCTGACTGTCTGTCTGTGTCTGTCTGTATGTCTGTGTCTGTCTGTCTGTCTCTCTATATGTCTGTCTGTGTCTGTCCGTATGTCTGTCTGTGTCTGTCTGTCTGTCTGTCTGTCAGTCTGTCTGTCTGTCTGTCTGCCTGTCTGTCTGTGTATATCTATCTGTCTGTCTGTCAGTCTGTCTGTCTGTCTGTCTGCCTGTCTGTCTGTGTATATCTATCTGTCTGTCTGTGTATATATATCTGTCTGTCTGTGTATATATATCTGTCTGTCTGTGTATATATATCTGTCTGTCTGTGTATATCTATCTGTCTGTCTGTCTGTCTGTCTGTCGGTGTCTGTCTGTCGGTCTGTCAGTCTGTCTGTCTGTCTGTCAGTCTGTCTGCCTGTCGGTGCCTGTCTGTCGGTCTGTCAGTCTGTCTGTCTGTCTGTCAGTCTGTCTGTCTGTCTGTCGGTGTCTGTCTGTCTGTCTGTCTGTGTATATCTATCTGTCTGACTGTCTGTCTGTGTATATCTATCTATCTGTCTGTTTATATCTATCTGTCTGTCTGTCTGTCTGTCTGTCTGTCTGTCTGTCTGTGTATATCTATCTGTCTGTCTGTGTATATCTATCTGTCTGTCTGTCGGTGTCTGTCTGTATGTCTGTCTGTCTGTCTGTCTGTCGGTGTCTGTCTGTCTGTGTATATCTATCTGTCTGTCTGTGTATATCTATCTGTCTGTCTGTCGGTGTCTGTCTGTATGTCTGTCTGTCTGTCTGTCGGTGTCTGTCTGTCTGTCTGTGTGTCTGTCTGTCTATCTGTCTGCGTCTGTCTGTCTGTCTGTCTGTCTGTCTGTGTATATATATATATATATATCTGTCTGTCTGTGTATATCTATCTGTCTGTCTGTCAGTCTATCTGTCTGTCTGCCTGTCTGTCTGTCTGTCTGTCTGTCTGTCGGTGTCTGTCTGTATGTCTGACTGTCTGACTGTCTGTCTGTGTCTGTCTGTATGTCTGTGTCTGACTGTCTGTCTCTCTTTATGTCTGTCTGTGTCTGTCTGTATGTCTGTCTGTGTCTGTCTGTCTGTCCGTCTGTCTGTCTGTCTGTCAGCCTGTCTGTCTGTCTGCCTGTCTGTCTGTCTGTCTGTGTATATATATCTGTCTGACTGTGTATATCTATCTGTCTGTCTGTCTGTCTGTCTGTCTGTCTGTCTGTCTGTCGGTGTCTGTCTGTATGTCTGACTGTCTGTGTATATCTATCTGTCTGTCTGTCAGTCTATCTGTCTGTCTGCCTGTCTGTCTGTCTGTCTGTCTGTCTGTCGGTGTCTGTCTGTATGTCTGACTGTCTGACTGTCTGTCTGTGTCTGTCTGTCTGTGTCTGTCTGTCTGTCTGTCTGTCTGTCTGTCTGTCTCTCTTTATGTCTGTCTGTGTCTGTCTGTATGTCTGTCTGTGTCTGTCTGTCTGTCCGTCTGTCTGTCTGTCTGTCAGTCTGTCTGTCTGTCTGCCTGTCTGTCTGTCTGTCTGTGTATATATATCTGTCTGACTGTGTATATCTATCTGTCTGTCTGTCTGTCTGTCTGTCTGTCTGTCTGTCTGTCGGTGTCTGTCTGTATGTCTGACTGTCGGTGTCTGTCTGTCGG
>CASCKD010000118.1:1910000-1912500 GCA_949152435.1 Gastracanthus pulcherrimus | reverse complement strand
TGTCTGTATGTCTGTGTCTGTCTGTCTGTCTCTCTTTATGTCTGTCTGTGTCTGTCTGTATGTCTGTCTGTGTCTGTCTGTCTGTCCGTCTGTCTGTCTGTCTGTCAGTCTGTCTGTCTGTCTGTCTGTCTGTCTGTCTGTCTGTCTGTCTGTCTGTCTGTCGGTGTCTGTGTTTCTGTCGGTCTGTCTGTCTGTCTGTCTGTCTGTGTATATCTATCTGTCTGTCTGTGTATATCTATATGTCTGTCTGTCTGTCTGTCTCTCTGTCTGTCTGTCGGTGTCTGTCTGTATGTCTGTCTGTCTGTCTGTCTGTCGGTGTCTGTCTGTCGGTCTGTCAGTCTGTCTGTCTGTCTGTCTGTCTGTCTGTCTGTCAGTCTGTCTGTCTGTGTCAGTCTGTATGTCTGTCTGTCTGTCTGCTAGTCGGTGTCTATCGGTCTGTCTGTATGTCTGTGTATATCTATCTGTCTGTCTGTGTATATCTATCTGTCTGTCTGTCTGTCTGTCTGCCTTTCTGTCTGTCTGTCTGTCTGTCTGTCTGTGTATATCTATCTGTCTGTCGGTGTCTGTCTGCCTGTCTGTCTGTCTGTCTGTCAGTCTGTCTGTCTGTCTGTGTCCGTCTGTATGTCTGTCTGTCTGTCTGTCTGTCGGTGTCTGCCTGTCTGTCTGTCTGTCTGTCTGTCTGTCTGTCTGTCTGTCTGTCTGTCTGTCTGTCTGTCTGTCTGTCTGTCTGTCTGTCTGTCGGTGTCTGTCTGTATGTCCGACTGTCTGACTGTCTGTCTGTATGTTTTGTCTGTCGGTGTCTGTCTGTATGTCTGTCTGTCTGTCTGTCTGTCGGTGTCTGTCTGTTGGTGTCTGTCTGTCTGTCTGTCTGTCTGTCTGTCTGTCGGTGTCTGTCTGTCTGTCTGTCTGTCTGTCGGTGTCTGTCTGTCTGTCTGTCTGTGTATATATATCTGTCTGTCTGTGTATATCTATCTGTCTGTCTGTCAGTCTGTCTGTCTGTCAGCCTGTCTGTCTGTCTGTCTGTCTGTCTGTCTGTCTGTCGGTGTCTGTCTGTATGTCTGACTGTCTGACTGTCTGTCTGTGTCTGTCTGTATGTCTGTGTCTGTCTGTCTGTCTCTCTTTATGTCTGTCTGTGTCTGTCTGTATGTCTGTCTGTGTCTGTCTGTCTGTCTGTCTGTCTGTCTGTCAGTCTGTCTGTCTGTCTGTCTGTGTATATCTATCTGTCTGTCTGTCTGTCTGTGTATATATATCAGTCTGTCTGTGTATATCTATCTGTCTGTCTGTCTGTCTGTCTGTCTGTCTGTCTGTATGTCTGTCGGTGTCTGTCTGTATGTCTGACTGTCTGACTGTCTGTCTGTATGTCTGTCTGTCTGTCTGTCTGTCTGTCTGTCTGTCTGTCGGTGTCTGTCTTTCTGTCGGTCTGTCTGTCTGTCTGTCTGTCTGTGTATATCTATCTGTCTGTCTGTGTATATCTATCTGTCTGTCTGTGTATATCTATCTGTCTGTCTGTCTGTCTGTCTCTCTGTCTGTCTGTCGGTGTCTGTCTGTATGTCTGTGTCTGTCTGGCTGTCTCTCTTTATGTCTGTCTGTGTCTGTCTGAATGTCTGTCTGTGTCTGTCTGTCAGTCTGTCTGTCTGTGTCCGTCTGTATGTCTGTCTGTCTGTCTGTTTGTCGGTGTCTATGTGTCTGTCTGTCTGTCTGTCTGTCTGTCTGTCTGTCGGTGTCTGTCTGTATGTCTGTCTGTCTGACTGTCTGTCTGTGTCTGTCTGTATGTCTGTGTCTGTCTGGCTGTCTCTCTTTATGTCTGTCTGTGTCTGTCTGAATGTCTGTCTGTGTCTGTCTGTCAGTCTGTCTGTCTGTCTGTCTGTCTGTCAGTCTGTCTGTCTGTCTGCCTGTCTGTCGGTGTCTGTCTGTCGGTCTGTCAGTCTGTCTGTCTGTCTGTCTGTCTGTCTGTGTATATCTATCTGTCTGTCGATGTCTGTCTGTCTGTCTGTCTGTCTGTCTGTCTGTCTGTCTGCCAGTCTGTCTGTATGTCTGTCTGTCTGTCTATCGGTCTGCCAGTCGGTGTCTATTCGTCTGTCTGTATGTCTGTGTATATCTATCTGTCTGTCTGCGTATATCTATCTGTCTGTCTGTCTGTCTGTCTGCCTTTCTGTCTGTCTGTCTGTCTGTCTGTCTGTGTATATCTATCTGTCTGTCGGTGTCTGTCTGCCTGTCTGTCTGTCTGTCTGTCAGTCTGTCTGTCTGTCTGTGTCCGTCTGTATGTCTGTCTGTCTGTCTGTCTGTCGGTGTCTGTCTGTCTGTCTGTCTGTCTGTCTGTCTGTCTGTCTGTCTGTCTGTCTGTCTGTCTGTCGGTGTCTGTCTGTATGTCTGACTGTCTGACTGTCTGTCTGTATGTTTTGTCTGTCGGTGTCTGTCTGTATGTCTGTCTGTCTGTCTGTCTGTCGGTGTCTGTCTGTTGGTGTCTGTCTGTCTGTCTGTCTGTCTGTCTGTCTGTCGG
>CASCKD010000118.1:1875000-1877500 GCA_949152435.1 Gastracanthus pulcherrimus | reverse complement strand
TGTGTCTGTCTGTCTGTCTGTCTGTCTGTCTGTCTGTGTATATCCATCTGTCTGTCAGTGTCTGTCTGTCTGTCTGTCAGTCTGTCTGTCAGTCTGCCTGTCTGTCTGTCTATCTGTCTGTGTATATCTATCTGTCTGTCAGTGTCTGTCTGTCTGTCTGTCAGTCTGTCTGTCAGTCTGCCTGTCTGTCTGCCTGTCTGTCTGTGTATATCTATCTGTCTGTCTGTCTGTCTGTGTATATCTATATATATGTCTGTCTGTCTGTTGTGTATATATATCTGTCTGTCTGTGTATATATATATCTGTCTGTCTGTGTATATATATCTGTCTGTCTGTGTATATAAATCTGTCTGTCTGTGTATATCTATCTGTCTGTCTGTCTGTCTGTCTGTCTGTCTGTCTGTCGGTGTCTGTCTGTATGTCTGACTGTCTGACTGTCTGTCTGTATGTTTTGTCTGTCGGTGTCTGTCTGTATGTCTGTCTGTCTGTCTGTCTGTCTGTCGGTGTCTGTCTGTTGGTGTCTGTCTGTCTGTCTGTCTGTCTATCTGTCTGTCGGTGTCTGTCTTTCTGTCGGTCTGTCTGTCTGTCTGTCTGTCTGTGTATATCTATCTGTCTGTCTGTGTATATCTATCTGTCTGTCTGTCTGTCTGTCTCTCTGTCTGTCTGTCGGTGTCTGTCTGTATGTCTGTCTGTCTGTCTGTCTGTCGGTGTCTGTCTGTCGGTCTGTCAGTCTGTCTGTCTGTCTGTCAGTCTGTCTGTATGTCTGTCTGTGTCTGTCTGTCTGTCTGTCTGTCTGTCTGTCTGTCTGTATGTCTGTATGTCTGTCTGTCTGTCTGTCTGTCTGTCTGTCTGTCTGTCGGTGTCTGTCTGTCGGTCTGTCAGTCTGTCTGTCTGTCGGTGTCTGTCTGTCTGTCTGTGTATATCTATCTGTCAGTGTATATATATCTGTCTGACTGTCTGTCTGTGTATATCTATCTATCTGTCTGTCTGTATGTCTGTATGTCTGTCTGTCTGTCTGTCTGTCTGTCTGTCTGTCTGTCTGTCGGTGTCTGTCTGTATGTCTGTCTGTCTGTCTGTCTGTCTGTGTCTGTCTGTATGTCTGTGTCTGTCTGTCTGTCTCTCTTTATGTCTGTCTGTGTCTGTCTGTATGTCTGTCTGTGTCTGTCTGTCTGTCTGTCTGTCTGTCTGTCTGTCTGTCAGTCTGTCTGTCTGTCTGCCTGTCTGTCGGTGTCTATCTGTCGGTCTGTCAGTCTGTCTGTCTGTCTGTCAGTCTGTCTGTCTGTCTGTCTGTCTGTCTGTCTGTCTCTCTGTCTGTCTGTCTGTCTATCTGTGTATATCTATCTGTCTGTCGATGTCTGTCTGTCTGTCTGTCTGTCTGTGTATATCTATCTGTCTGTCGGTGTCTGTCTGTCTGTCTCTGTATATCTATCTGCGTGTCTATGTATATCTATCAGTCTGTCTGTCTGTCTGTCTGTCTGTCTGTCTGTCTGTCTGTCTGCCTGTCTGTCTGTATGTCTGTCTGTCTGTCTGTCTGTCTGTCTGTGTATATCTATCTGTCTGCCTGTCTGTCTGTATGTCTGTCTGTCTGTCTGTCTGTCTGTCTGTGTATATCTATCTGTCTGCCGATGTCTGTATGTCTGTCTGTCTGTCTGTCTGTCTGTGTATATCTATCTGTCTGTATGTGTAAATCTATCTGTCTGTCTGTCTCTCCGTCTGTCTGTCGGTGTCTGTCTGTATGTCTGTCTGTCTGTCTGTCGGTGTCTGTCTGTCGGTGTCTGTCTGTCTGTCTCTCTGTCTGCCTGTCTGTCTGTCGGTGTCTGTCTGTCGGTGTCTGTCTGTCTGTTTGTCTGTCTGTCGGTGTCTGTCTGTCTGTCTGTCTGTCTTTCTTTCTGTCTGTCTGTCTGTCTATCTGTGTATATCTATCTGTCTGTCGGTGTCTGTCTGTCTGTCTGTCTGTCTGTCTGTCTGTGTATATCTATCTGTCTGTCGATGTCTGTCTGTCTGTCTGTCTGCCAGTCTGTCTGTATGTCTGTCTGTCTGTCTATCGGTCTGCCAGTCGGTGTCTATCGGTCTGTCTGTATGTCTGTGTATATCTATCTGTCTGGCTGTGTATATCTATCTGTCTGTCTGTCTGTCTGTCTGCCTTTCTGTCTGTCTGTCTGTCTGTCTGTCTGTGTATATCTATCTGTCTGTCGGTGTCTGTCTGCCTGTCTGTCTGTCTGTCTGTCAGTCTGTCTGTCTGTCTGTGTCCGTCTGTATGTCTGTCTGTCTGTCTGTCTGTCGGTGTCTGTCTGTCTGTCTGTCTGCGCATATCTGTCTGTCTGGCTGTGTATATATATCTGTCTGTCTGTCTGTCTGTCTGTATGTCTGTATGTCTGTGTCTGTCTGTCTGTCTCTCTTTATGTCTGTCTGTGTCTGTCTGTATGTCTGTCTGTGTCTGTCTGTCTGTCCGTCTGTCTGTCTGTCTGTCAGTCTGTCTGTCTGTCTGTCTGTCTGTCTG
>CASCKD010000118.1:1867500-1870000 GCA_949152435.1 Gastracanthus pulcherrimus | reverse complement strand
TGTCTGTGTATATCTATCTGTCTGTCTGTCGGTGTCTGTCTGTATGTCTGTCTGTCTGTCTGTCGGGGTTTTTTCTGTCTGTCTGTCTGTCTGTCTGTCTGCGTCTGTCTGTCTGTCTGTCTGTCTGTCTGTGTATATATATCTGTCTGTCTGTGTATATCTATCTGTCTGTCTGTCAGTCTGTCTGTCTGTCTGCCTGTCTGTCTGTCTGTCTGTCTGTCTGTCTGTCTGTCTGTCTGTCTGTCTGTCGGTGTCTGTCTGTATGTCTGACTGTCTGACTGTCTGTCTGTGTCTGTCTGTATGTCTGTGTCTGTCTGTCTGTCTCTCTTTATGTCTGTCTGTGTCTATCTGTATGTCTGTCTGTGTCTGTCTGTCTGTCTGTATGTCTGTCTGTCTGTGTGTCTGTATGTCTGTCTGTCTGTCTGTCTGTCTGTCTGTCTGTCTGTCCGTCTGTCTGTCTGTCTGTGTATATCTATCTGTCTGTCTGTGTATATCTATCTGTCTGTGTATATCTATCTGTCTGTCTGTCGGTGTCTGTCTGTATGTCTGTCTGTCTGTCTGTCTGTCGGTGTTTGTCTGTCTGTCTGTCTGTCTGTCTGTCTGCGTCTGTCTGTCTGTCTGTCTGTCTGTCTGTGTATATATATCTGTCTGTCTGTGTATATCTATCTGTCTGTCTGTCAGTCTGTCTGTCTGTCTGCCTGTCTGTCTGTCTGTCTGTCTGTCGGTGTTTGTCTGTCTGTCTGTCTGTCTGTCTGCGTCTGTCTGTCTGTCTGTCTGTCTGTGTATATATATCTGTCTGTCTGTGTATATCTATCTGTCTGTCTGTCAGTCTGTCTGTCTGTCTGCCTGTCTGTCTGTCTGTCTGTCTGTCTGTCTGTCTGTCTGTCGGTGTCTGTCTGTATGTCTGTCTGTCTGACTGTCTGTCTGTGTCTGTCTGTATGTCTGTGTCTGTCTGTCTGTCTCACTTTATGGCTGTCTGACGGTGTCTGTCTGTATGTCTGACTGTCTGACTGTCTGTCTGTGTCTGTCTGTATGTCTGTGTCTGTCTGTCTGTCTCTCTTTATGTCTGTCTGTGTCTGTCTGTATGTCTGTCTGTGTCTGTCTGTCTGTCCGTCTGTCTGTCTGTCTGTCAGTCTGTCTGTCTGTCTGCCTGTCTGTCTGTCTGTCTGTGTATATATATCTGTCTGTCTGTCAGTCTGTCTGTCTGTCTGCCTGTATGTCTGTGTATATCTATCTGTCTGTCTGTCTGTCTGTGTATATATATCTGTCTGTCTGTGTATATATATCTGTCTGTCTGTGTATATATATCTGTCTGTCTGTGTATATCTATCTGTCTGTCTGTCTGTCAGTCTGTCTGACTGTCTGTCTGTCTGTCTGTGTCTGTCTGTCTGTCTCTCTTTATGTCTGTCTGTGTCTGTCTGTATGTCTGTGTATATCTATCTGTCTGTCTGTCTGTCTGTCTGTCTGTCTGTCTGTCTGTCGGTGTCTGTCTGTATGTCTGACTGTCTGACTGTCTGTCTGTATGTCTGTCTGTCTGTCTGTCTGTCTGTCTGTCTGTCTATCTGTCTGTCGGTGTCTGTATTTCTGTCGGTCTGTCTGTCTGTCTGTCTATCTGTGTATATCTATCTGTCTGTCTGTGTATATCTATCTGTCTGTCTGTCTCTCTGTCTGTCTGTCGGTGTCTGTCTGTCTGTCTGTCTGTCGGTCTGTCTGTGTCTGTCTGTCTGTCTGTCTGTCTGTCTGTCTGTGTATATCCATCTGTCTGTCAGTGTCTGTCTGTCTGTCTGTCAGTCTGTCTGTCAGTCTGCCTGTCTGTCTGTCTATCTGTCTGTGTATATCTATCTGTCTGTCAGTGTCTGTCTGTCTGTCTGTCAGTCTGTCTGTCAGTCTGCCTGTCTGTCTGCCTGTCTGTCTGTGTATATCTATCTGTCTGTCTGTCTGTCTGTGTATATCTATATATATGTCTGTCTGTCTGTTGTGTATATATATCTGTCTGTCTGTGTATATATATATCTGTCTGTCTGTGTATATATATCTGTCTGTCTGTGTATATAAATCTGTCTGTCTGTGTATATCTATCTGTCTGTCTGTCTGTCTGTCTGTCTGTCTGTCTGTCGGTGTCTGTCTGTATGTCTGACTGTCTGACTGTCTGTCTGTATGTTTTGTCTGTCGGTGTCTGTCTGTATGTCTGTCTGTCTGTCTGTCTGTCTGTCGGTGTCTGTCTGTTGGTGTCTGTCTGTCTGTCTGTCTGTCTATCTGTCTGTCGGTGTCTGTCTTTCTGTCGGTCTGTCTGTCTGTCTGTCTGTCTGTGTATATCTATCTGTCTGTCTGTGTATATCTATCTGTCTGTCTGTCTGTCTGTCTCTCTGTCTGTCTGTCGGTGTCTGTCTGTATGTCTGCCTGTCTGTCTGTCTGTCGGTGTCTGTCTGTCGGTCTGTCAGTCTGTCTGTCTGTCTGTCAGTCTGTCTGTATGTCTGTCTGTGTCTGTCTGTCTGTCTGT
>CASCKD010000118.1:1845000-1847500 GCA_949152435.1 Gastracanthus pulcherrimus | reverse complement strand
CTGTCTGTCTGTCTGTCTGTCTGTCTGTCTGTCTGTATGCCAGTCTGTCTGTATGTCTGTCTGTCTGTCTATCGGTCTGCCAGTCGGTGTCTATTGGTCTGTCTGTATGTCTGTGTATATCTATCTGTCTGTCTGCGTATATCTATCTGTCTGTCTGTCTGTCTGTCTGCCTTTCTGTCTGTCTGTCTGTCTGTCTGTCTGTGTATATCTATCTGTCTGTCGGTGTCTGTCTGCCTGTCTGTCTGTCTGTCTGTCAGTCTGTCTGTCTGTCTGTGTCCGTCTGTATGTCTGTCTGTCTGTCTGTCTGTCGGTGTCTGTCTGTCTGTCTGTCTGTCTGTCTGTCTGTCTGTCTGTCTGTCTGTCTGTCTGTCGGTGTCTGTCTGTATGTCTGACTGTCTGACTGTCTGTCTGTATGTTTTGTCTGTCGGTGTCTGTCTGTATGTCTGTCTGTCTGTCTGTCTGTCGGTGTCTGTCTGTTGGTGTCTGTCTGTCTGTCTGTCTGTCTGTCTGTCTGTCGGTGTCTGTCTTTCTGTCGGTCTGTCTGTCTGTCTGTCTGTCTGTGTATATATATATCTGTCTGTCTGTGTATATCTATCTGTCTGTCTGTCAGTCTGTCTGTCTGTCTGCCTGTCTGTCTGTCTGTCTGTCTGTCTGTCTGTCTGTCTGTCTGTCTGTCTGTCGGTGTCTGTATGTCTGTCTCTCTTTATGTCTGTCTGTGTCTGTCTGTATGTCTGTCTGTGTCTGTCTGTCTGTCTGTCTGTCTGTCTGTCAGTCTGTCTGTCTGTCTGTCTGTGTATATCTATCTGTCTGTCTGTCTGTCTGTGTATATATATCAGTCTGTCTGTGTATATCTATCTGTCTGTCTGTCTGTCTGTCTGTCTGTCTGTCTGTATGTCTGTCAGTGTCTGTCTGTATGTCTGACTGTCTGACTGTCTGTCTGTATGTCTGTCTGTCGGTGTCTGTATGTCTGTCTCTCTTTATGTCTGTCTGTGTCTGTCTGTATGTCTGTCTGTGTCTGTCTGTCTGTCTGTCTGTCTGTCTGTCAGTCTGTCTGTCTGTCTGTCTGTGTATATCTATCTGTCTGTCTGTCTGTCTGTGTATATATATCTGTCTGTCTGTGTCAGTCTGTATGTCTGTCTGTCTGTCTGCTAGTCGGTGTCTATCGGTCTGTCTGTATGTCTGTGTATATCTATCTGTCTGTCTGTGTATATCTATCTGTCTGTCTGTCTGTCTGTCTGCCTTTCTGTCTGTCTGTCTGTCTGTCTGTCTGTGTATATCTATCTGTCTGTCGGTGTCTGTCTGCCTGTCTGTCTGTCTGTCTGTCAGTCTGTCTGTCTGTCTGTGTCCGTCTGTATGTCTGTCTGTCTGTCTGTCTGTCGGTGTCTGCCTGTCTGTCTGTCTGTCTGTCTGTCTGTCTGTCTGTCTGTCTGTCTGTCTGTCTGTCTGTCTGTCTGTCTGTCGGTGTCTGTCTGTATGTCTGACTGTCTGACTGTCTGTCTGTATGTTTTGTCTGTCGGTGTCTGTCTGTATGTCTGTCTGTCTGTCTGTCTGTCGGTGTCTGTCTGTTGGTGTCTGTCTGTCTGTCTGTCTGTCTGTCTGTCTGTCGGTGTCTGTCTGTCTGTCTGTCTGTGTATATCTATCTGTCTGTCGGTGTCTGTCTGCCTGTCTGTCTGTCTGTCTGTCAGTCTGTCTGTCTGTCTGTGTCCGTCTGTATGTCTGTCTGTCTGTCTGTCTGTCGGTGTCTGCCTGTCTGTCTGTCTGTCTGTCTGTCTGTCTGTCTGTCTGTCTGTCTGTCTGTCTGTCTGTCTGTCTGTCTGTCGGTGTCTGTCTGTATGTCTGACTGTCTGACTGTCTGTCTGTATGTTTTGTCTGTCGGTGTCTGTCTGTATGTCTGTCTGTCTGTCTGTCTGTCGGTGTCTGTCTGTTGGTGTCTGTCTGTCTGTCTGTCTGTCTGTCTGTCTGTCGGTGTCTGTCTGTCTGTCTGTCTGTGTATATATATCTGTCTGTCTGTGTATATCTATCTGTCTGTCTGTCAGTCTGTCTGTCTGTCAGCCTGTCTGTCTGTCTGTCTGTCTGTCTGTCTGTCTGTCTGTCGGTGTCTGTCTGTATGTCTGACTGTCTGACTGTCTGTCTGTGTCTGTCTGTATGTCTGTGTCTGTCGGTCTGTCTCTCTTTATGTCTGTCTGTGTCTGTCTGTATGTCTGTCTGTGTCTGTCTGTCTGTCTGTCTGTCTGTCTGTCAGTCTGTCTGTCTGTCTGTCTGTGTATATCTATCTGTCTGTCTGTCTGTCTGTGTATATATATCAGTCTGTCTGTGTATATCTATCTGTCTGTCTGTCTGTCTGTCTGTCTGTCTGTCTGTATGTCTGTCGGTGTCTGTCTGTATGTCTGACTGTCTGACTGTCTGTCTGTATGTCTGTCTGTCTGTCTGTCTGTCTGTCTGTCTGTCTGTCGGTGTCTGTCTTTCTGTCGGTCTGTCTGTCTGTCTGTCTGTCTGTGTA
>CASCKD010000118.1:1820000-1822500 GCA_949152435.1 Gastracanthus pulcherrimus | reverse complement strand
GTGTCTGTCTGTCTGTCTGTCTGTCTGTCTGTCTGTGTGTCTGTATGTCTGTCTGTCTGTCTGTCTGTCTGTCTGTCTGTCTGTCCGTCTGTCTGTCTGTCTGTGTATATCTATCTGTCTGTCTGTGTATATCTATCTGTCTGTCTGTGTATATCTATCTGTCTGTGTATATCTATCTGTCTGTCTGTCGGTGTCTGTCTGTATGTCTGTCTGTCTGTCTGTCTGTCGGTGTTTGTCTGTCTGTCTGTCTGTCTGTCTGTCTGTCTGCGTCTGTCTGTCTGTCTGTCTGTCTGTCTGTGTATATATATCTGTCTGTCTGTGTATATCTATCTGTCTGTCTGTCAGTCTGTCTGTCTGTCTGCCTGTCTGTCTGTCTGTCTGTCTGTCGGTGTTTGTCTGTCTGTCTGTCTGTCTGTCTGCGTCTGTCTGTCTGTCTGTCTGTCTGTGTATATATATCTGTCTGTCTGTGTATATCTATCTGTCTGTCTGTCAGTCTGTCTGTCTGTCTGCCTGTCTGTCTGTCTGTCTGTCTGTCTGTCTGTCGGTGTCTGTCTGTATGTCTGTCTGTCTGACTGTCTGTCTGTGTCTGTCTGTATGTCTGTGTCTGTCTGTCTGTCTCACTTTATGGCTGTCTGACGGTGTCTGTCTGTATGTCTGACTGTCTGACTGTCTGTCTGTGTCTGTCTGTATGTCTGTGTCTGTCTGTCTGTCTCTCTTTATGTCTGTCTGTGTCTGTCTGTATGTCTGTCTGTGTCTGTCTGTCTGTCCGTCTGTCTGTCTGTCTGTCAGTCTGTCTGTCTGTCTGCCTGTCTGTCTGTCTGTCTGTGTATATATATCTGTCTGTCTGTCAGTCTGTCTGTCTGTCTGCCTGTATGTCTGTGTATATCTATCTGTCTGTCTGTCTGTCTGTGTATATATATCTGTCTGTCTGTGTATATATATCTGTCTGTCTGTGTATATATATCTGTCTGTCTGTGTATATCTATCTGTCTGTCTGTCTGTCAGTCTGTCTGACTGTCTGTCTGTCTGTCTGTGTCTGTCTGTCTGTCTCTCTTTATGTCTGTCTGTGTCTGTCTGTATGTCTGTGTATATCTATCTGTCTGTCTGTCTGTCTGTCTGTCTGTCTGTCTGTCGGTGTCTGTCTGTATGTCTGACTGTCTGACTGTCTGTCTGTATGTCTGTCTGTCTGTCTGTCTGTCTGTCTGTCTATCTGTCTGTCGGTGTCTGTATTTCTGTCGGTCTGTCTGTCTGTCTGTCTATCTGTGTATATCTATCTGTCTGTCTATCTGTGTATATCTATCTGTCTGTCTGTGTATATCTATCTGTCTGTCTGTCTCTCTGTCTGTCTGTCGGTGTCTGTCTGTCTGTCTGTCTGTCGGTCTGTCTGTGTCTGTCTGTCTGTCTGTCTGTCTGTCTGTCTGTCTGTGTATATCCATCTGTCTGTCAGTGTCTGTCTGTCTGTCTGTCAGTCTGTCTGTCAGTCTGCCTGTCTGTCTGTCTATCTGTCTGTGTATATCTATCTGTCTGTCAGTGTCTGTCTGTCTGTCTGTCAGTCTGTCTGTCAGTCTGCCTGTCTGTCTGCCTGTCTGTCTGTGTATATCTATCTGTCTGTCTGTCTGTCTGTGTATATCTATATATATGTCTGTCTGTCCGTTGTGTATATATATCTGTCTGTCTGTGTATATATATATCTGTCTGTCTGTGTATATATATCTGTCTGTCTGTGTATATAAATCTGTCTGTCTGTGTATATCTATCTGTCTGTCTGTCTGTCTGTCTGTCTGTCTGTCTGTCGGTGTCTGTCTGTATGTCTGACTGTCTGACTGTCTGTCTGTATGTTTTGTCTGTCGGTGTCTGTCTGTATGTCTGTCTGTCTGTCTGTCTGTCTGTCGGTGTCTGTCTGTTGGTGTCTGTCTGTCTGTCTGTCTGTCTATCTGTCTGTCGGTGTCTGTCTTTCTGTCGGTCTGTCTGTCTGTCTGTCTGTCTGTGTATATCTATCTGTCTGTCTGTGTATATCTATCTGTCTGTCTGTCTGTCTGTCTCTCTGTCTGTCTGTCGGTGTCTGTCTGTATGTCTGTCTGTCTGTCTGTCTGTCGGTGTCTGTCTGTCGGTCTGTCAGTCTGTCTGTCTGTCTGTCAGTCTGTCTGTATGTCTGTCTGTGTCTGTCTGTCTGTCTGTCTGTCGGTGTCTGTCTGTCTGTCTGTCTGTCTGTCTGTCTGTCTGTCTCTCTGTCTGTCTGTCTGTGTCTGTGTATATCTATCTGTCTGTCTGTGTATATCTATCTGTCTGTCTGTCGGTGTCTGTCTGTATGTCTGTCTGTCTGTCTGTCTGTCGGTGTCTGTCTGTCTGTCTGTCTGTCTGTCTGTCTGCGTCTGTCTGTCTGTCTGTGTCTGTCTGTCTGTCTCTCTTTATGTCTGTCTGTGTCTGTCTGTATGTCTGTCTGTGTCTGTCTGTCTGTCCGTCTGTCTGTCTGTCTGTCAGTCTGTCTGTCTGTCTGCCT
>CASCKD010000118.1:1807500-1810000 GCA_949152435.1 Gastracanthus pulcherrimus | reverse complement strand
CACTGTTTCAAGATGCTGCTTAAATGTAAGTCTTGCATCAATGGTAATGCCCAGGTACTTAATGGTTGGTTGAGAAACAATCTTGTGTCCATCCACTATTAGCGTTATTTTCTCCATTTTCTTCCTACTAGAAATAAGAAGAACTTCGGTTTTATGACTGGCCAATTCCAGTCCTGTCTCTGTCAGCCATTCGCGTATTATACGAATAGCCTCGTCAGCTATCTCTGTTATATCTTCTATGCTTTTCGCTACCACGACTAGTGCTATGTCATCAGCGAATCCTATCACTGTCGCCCCTTTGGGTAACTGTAGCCTTAGTACCCCATCGTACAAGCTGTTCCAAGTCGGTGAACCAAGCACTGATCCCTGGGGTACTCCTCCTGTTACTTCATAGGTCTTGGTGCCATTGTCAGTGTCATATAATAAGATTCTGTCCTTCAAGTAGTCGGACATCATCCTTCTTATATATAAAGGCACTTCTTGTTTACGAAATGCCTCGTGTATTTTGGTCCATTTGGCCGAGTTGAATGCATTTTTGACGTCCAGAGTGACGACAGCGCAATACTCCTTTGCTCCTCCTTTCCATCTCTTTCCCTCTATCGCTGCGCGCGCAGTGTCAATCACTATGTTCACTGCGTCTAGAGTTGATCGTTTCCTCCGAAAGCCGTATTGGTGTTCCGCAAGTCCCCCTTTTTCTTCTATTGCCTGATCCATTCTGACGCAAATTATGCGTTCCAGAATCTTGCCTGAGGTGTCCAGCATGCAGAGCGGTCTGTATGATGAAGCGTCCTCAGGTGGCTTCTTTCCCTTTGGTAGTAGCACAAGTCGTTGTCTCTTCCAGTCGGCGGGAAATATTCCCTCTTTTAGACATGTGTTGTACAAGTCTATGAAGATCTCTGGTTGGGCGAATATAGCATGTTTCAATGCTATATTGGGAATGCCATCCAGGCCTGGAGCCTTGTTGTTTCCAACCCTCTTGCAAGCGCTTAGCAGTTCCTCCATTGTGACTGGAGGAATAGCTTCTTCGTTTGCCTCTGATTCTATAACACACGGTTCGTCCCGTTGTGTGGGGAACAGTTTAGTCACTACTCGATCTAATAATTGTGGGCACTTGGGAGGGGGTGCGTAGCTTCCTTTGATCTTCTTCATTACTATTTTATAAGGTCTACCCCAGGGGTCTTTATTAACCTCGTCCTGTAATTCCTTCAGGCACCGTCGCTTATTGGTACGGATTGTCTTCTTAAGCTTTCGCTTAGCGTCCTTCATTTCCTGGTGGTAGGCATCTACTAATTCCTGGCCTCTTCCAGTTTTATAGTATTTCTTTCTTGCCCGCTGCTCCTGTCTCCTAGTCCGATGGCACTCGCTACGAGCGCTATCCGCCTCACTATTCCACCAGTATACTGGTGGTCGTCTTTGGTTGGGCACTCTTCTTGGCATAGCTGCGTCGCAGGCTCGGGTGATATTTTTCATCACCTGTTTAGCCTTGCTGTCCGCTGTCCCAAACAGTTGTATTTCCTCCAGTGCCAACAGAAACATCTCCTTATCATAGTCTTTCACTTTCCAACCGATTCTATTGGTCCTTGTACTCGCGCTGGAACCCTGCTTTGATCTTCCTATCTCCATAATTATGGCCTGGTGATCACTATTGGTGTAGTGTTCACTCACGATCCACGTGTCGACTGAGTCAATTAAACAGCTGCTAACATATGTCAGATCAACTATAGATCCTGTGTCCCCTCTTCTAAAAGTGTTGGTACAACCCTGATTAACTAGTACCAAATCTAGGAGTGCGAATGTTTCCAGCAGCACCCGTCCTCTTTGATTAGTCCTTTGGCTGCCCCACTCTACGGCCCATGCGTTAAAATCGCCTGCTATTATTACTGGCTTTCTTCCCGCCATATCCTGTACGAGTCGATCTAACAGTCTTTCGAACTGTTCAATTGGCGCATTAGGCGGGGCATAGCAGCTGTATACGTATATACCTGCTACCTTCGCCCGTACAAATCCTTCCTCACGAGTCATCATTTTTTCCTGGAAAGCTACGTCGCCACATGCCCAGATCGCTGCTTTGCCAGTGTCGTCCGTGTCCCATGATGGCTGGTCCAGATCTCTGTATTGTTCACATATGATGGCCACATCAACCTTCGTCTCTCGAACGTACTGGTTAAGTAGGTCCTGTGCTGTCTCGCAGTGATTTAGGTTTAACTGCACTATCTTCATTATCTTTTTTTTTTTTCTTTTAACTCTTCTAATGCAGCTCTGTAGATAGGACATGTCCTGTCTGTCTGTGTATATCTATCTGTCTGTCTGTCTGTCTGTCTGTCTGTCTGTCTGTCTGTCTGTCTGTCTGTCTGTCTGTCTGTCTGTCTGTCTGTCTGTCTGTCGGTCTGTCTGTCTGTCTGTCTGTCTGTCTGTCTGTCTGTCTGTGTATATATATCTGTCTGTCAGTGTCTGTCTGTCTGTCTCTCTTTATGTCTGTCTGTGTCTGTCTGTATGTCTG
>CASCKD010000118.1:1787500-1790000 GCA_949152435.1 Gastracanthus pulcherrimus | reverse complement strand
TGTCTGTCTGTCTGTCTGTGTATATCTATCTGTCTGTCAGTGTCTGTCTGTCTGTCTGTCTGTCTGTCTGTCTGTCTGTCTGTCTGTCTGTCTGTCTGTCTGTCTGTCTATCTGTCTGTCTGTCTGTCTGTCTGTCAGTCTGTCTGACTGTCTGTCTGTCTGTCTGTGTATATCTATCTGTCTGTCTGTCTGTCTGTGTATATCTATCTGTCTGTCTGTCTGTGTATATCTATCTGTCTGTCAGTGTCTGTCTGTCTGTCTGTCTGTCTGTCTGTCTGTCTGTCTGTCTGTCTGTCTGTCTGTCTGTCTGTCTGTCTGTCTGTCTGTCTGTCTGTCTGTCTGTCTGTCTGTCTGTCTGCCTGTGTATATATATCTATCTGTCTGTATGTGTAAATCTTTCTGTCTGTCTGTCTCTCCGTCTGTCTGTCGGTGTCTGTCTGTCTGTCTGTATGTCTGTCTGTCTGTCTGTCTGTGTATATATATCTGTCTGTCTGTCTCTCTTTATGTCTATCTGTGTCTGTCTGTATGTCTGTCTGACAGTCTGACTGTCTGTCTGTCTGTCTGTCTGTCTGTCTGTCTGTCTGTCTGACTGTCTGTCTGTCTGTCTGTGTATATCTATCTGTCTGTCAGTGTCTGTCTGTCTGTCTGTCTGTCTGTCTGTCTGTCTGTCTGTCTGTCTGTCTGTCTGTCTGTCTGTCTATCTGTCTGTCTGTCTGTCTGTCTGTCAGTCTGTCTGACTGTCTGTCTGTCTGTCTGTGTATATCTATCTGTCTGTCTGTCTGTCTGTGTATATCTATCTGTCTGTCTGTCTGTGTATATCTATCTGTCTGTCAGTGTCTGTCTGTCTGTCTGTCTGTCTGTCTGTCTGTCTGTCTGTCTGTCTGTCTGTCTGTCTGTCTGTCTGTCTGTCTGTCTGTCTGTCTGTCTGTCTGTCTGTCTGTCTGTCTGTCTGTCTGCCTGTGTATATATATCTATCTGTCTGTATGTGTAAATCTTTCTGTCTGTCTGTCTCTCCGTCTGTCTGTCGGTGTCTGTCTGTCTGTCTGTATGTCTGTCTGTCTGTCTGTCTGTGTATATCTATCTGTCTGTCAGTGTCTGTCTGTCTGTCTGTCTGTCTGACTGTCTGTCTGTCTGTCTGTCTGTCTGTCTGTCTGTCTGTCTGTCTGTCTGTCTGTCTATCTGTCTGTCTGTGTCTGTCTGTCTGTCTGTCTGACAGTCTGTCTGACAGTCTGTCTGTCAGTCTGCCTGTCTGTCTGCCTGTCTGTCTGTGTATATCTATCTGTCTGTCTGTTTGTCTGTGTATATATATCTGTCTGCCTGTCTGTCTGTATGTCTGTCTGTCTGTCTATCGGTCTGCCAGTCTGTGTCTGTCTGTATGTCTGTGTCTGTCTGTATGTCTGTGTCTGTCTGTATGTCTGTGTTTGTCTGTATGTCTGTGTCTGTCTGTATGTCTGTGTCTGTCTGTATGCCTGTGTCTGTCTGTATGTCTGTGTCTGTCTGTATGTCTGTGTCTGTCTGTATGTCTGTGTCTGTCTGTATGTCTGTGTCTGTCTGTATGTCTGTGTCTGTCTGTATGTCTGTGTCTGTCTGTATGTCTGTGTCTGTCTGTATGTCTGTGTCTGTCTGTATGTCTGTGTCTGTCTGTATGTCTGTGTCTGTCTGTATGTCTGTGTCTGTCTGTATGTCTGTGTCTGTCTGTATGTCTGTGTCTGTCTGTATGTCTGTGTCTGTCTGTCTGTCTCTCTTTATGTCTGTCTGTGTCTGTCTGTATGTCTGTCTGTGTCTGTCTGTCTGTCTGTCTGACAGTCTGTCTGTCAGTCTGCCTGTCTGTCTGCCTGTCTGTCTGTGTATATCTATCTGTCTGTCTGTCTGTCTGTGTATATATATATCTGTCTGTCTGTCTGTCTGTCTGTCTGTCTCTATCTATGTCTGTCTGTGTCTGTCTGTATGTCTGTCTGACAGTCTGTCTGACAGTCTGTCTGTCAGTCTGCCTGTCTGTCTGCCTGTCTGTCTGTGAATATCTATCTGTCTGTCTGTCTGTCTGTGTATATATATCTGTCTGTATGTCTGTCTGTCTGTCTGTCTGTCGGTGTCTGTCTGTCTGTCTGTCTGTCTGTCTGTCGGCCTGTCTGTGTCTGTCGGTCTGTCTGTGTCTGTCTGTCTGTCTGTCTGTCTGTCTGTCTGTCTGTCTGTCTGTGTCTGTCTGTATGTCTGTCTGTCTGTCTGTCTGTCTGTCTGTCTGTCTGTCTGTCTGTCTGTCTGTCTGTCGGTCTGTCTGTGTCTGTCTGTCTGTCTGACTGTCTGACTGTCTGTCTGTGTCTGTCTGTATGTCTGTGTCTGTCTGTCTGCCTCTCTTTATGTCTGTCTGTGTCTGTCTGTATGTCTGTCTGTGTCTGTATGTCTGTCTGTCTGACAGTCTGTCTGTCAGTCTGCCTGTCTGTCTGCCTGTCTGTCTGTGTATATCTATCTGTCTGCCTGTCTGTCTGTGTATATATATCTG
>CASCKD010000118.1:1747500-1752500 GCA_949152435.1 Gastracanthus pulcherrimus | reverse complement strand
TATATCTGTCTGTCAGTGTCTGTCTGTCTGTCTCTCTTTATGTCTGTCTGTGTCTGTCTGTATGTCTGTCTGACAGTCTGACTGTCTGTCTGTCTGTCTGTCTGTCTGTCTGTCTGTCTGTCTGTCTGACTGTCGGTGTCTGTCTGTATGTCTGACTGTCTGACTGTCTGTCTGTGTATATCTATCTGTCTGTCTGTTTGTCTGTGTATATATATCTGTCTGCCTGTCTGTCTGTATGTCTGTCTGTCTGTCTATAGGTCTGCCAGTCTGTGTCTGTCTGTCTGTCTGTCTCTCTTTATGTCTGTCTGTGTCTGTCTGTATGTCTGTCTGTGTCTGTATGTCTGTCTGTCTGACAGTCTGTCTGTCAGTCTGCCTGTCTGTCTGCCTGTCTGTCTGTGTATATCTATCTGTCTGTCTGTCTGTCTGTGTATATATATCTGTCTGTCTGTCTGTCTGTCTGTCTGTCTGTCTGTCTGTCTGTCTGACTGTGTGTCTGTCTGTCTATCTGTCTGTCTGTCTGTCTGTCAGTCTGTCTGACTGTCTGTCTGTCTGTCTGTGTATATCTATCTGTCTGTCTGTCTGTCTGTGTATATCTATCTGTCTGCCTGTCTGTGTATATCTATCTGTCTGTCAGTGTCTGTCTGTCTGTCTGTCTGTCTGTCTGTCTGTCTGTCTGTCTGTCTGTCTGTCTGTCTGTCTGTCTGTCTGTGTATATATATCTGTCTGTCTGTGTATATATATCTGTCTGTCTGTGTATATATATCTGTCTGTCTGTGTATATATATATGTCTGTCTGTGTATATCTATCTGTCTGTCTATCTGTCTGTCTGTCTGTCTGTCTGTCTGTCTGTCGGTGTCTGTCTGTATGTCTGACTGTCTGTCTGTCAGTCTGTCTGTCTGTCTGCCTGTCTGTCGGTGTCTGTCTGTCTGACTGTCTGTCTGTATGTCTGTCTGTCTGTCTGTCTGTCTGTCTGTCTGTCTGTCTGTCTGTCTGTCTGTCTGTCTGTCTGTCGGTGTCTGTCTGTCTGTCTGTATGTCTGTCTGTCTGTCTTTCTGTCTATCTGTCTGTCTGTCTGTCTGTCTGTCAGTCTGTGTATATCTATCTGTCTGTATGTGTAAATCTTTCTGTCTGTCTGTCTCTCCGTCTGTCTGTCTGTGTCTGTCTGTCTGTCTGTATGTCTGTCTGTCTGTCTGTCTGTGTATATATATCTGTCTGTCAGTGTCTGTCTGTCTGTCTCTCTTTATGTCTGTCTGTGTCTGTCTGTATGTCTGTCTGACAGTCTGACTGTCTGTCTGTCTGTCTGTCTGTCTGTCTGTCTGTCTGTCTGTCTGTCTGACTGTCGGTGTCTGTCTGTATGTCTGACTGTCTGACTGTCTGTCTGTGTATATCTATCTGTCTGTCTGTTTGTCTGTGTATATATATCTGTCTGCCTGTCTGTCTGGATGTCTGTCTGTCTGTCTATAGGTCTGCCAGTCTGTGTCTGTCTGTCTGTCTGTCTCTCTTTATGTCTGTCTGTGTCTGTCTGTATGTCTGTCTGTGTCTGTATGTCTGTCTGTCTGACAGTCTGTCTGTCTGACAGTCTGTCTGTCAGTCTGCCTGTCTGTCTGCCTGTCTGTCTGTGTATATCTATCTGTCTGTCTGTCTGTCTGTGTATATATATCTGTCTGTCTGTCTGTCTGTCTGTCTCTCTTTATGTCTGTCTGTGTCTGTCTGTATGTCTGTCTGACAGTCTGTCTGACAGTCTGTCTGTCAATCTGCCTGTCTGTCTGCCTGTCTGTCTGTGTATATCTATCTGTCTGTCTGTCTGTGTGTGTATATATATCTGTCTGTATGTCTGTCTGTCTGTCTGTCTGTCGGTGTCTGTCTGTCTGTCTGTCTGTCTGTCTGTCTGTCGGTCTGTCTGTGTCTGTCTGTCTGTCTGTCTGTCTGTCTGTCTGTCTGTCGGTCTGTCTGTGTCTGTCTGTCTGTCTGTCTGTCTGTCTGTCTGTCTGTGTATATCTATCTATCTGTCTGTCTGTGTATATCTATCTGTCTGTCAATGTCTGTCTGTCTGTCTGTCTGTCTGTCTGTCTGTCTGTCTGTCTGTCTGTCTGTCTGTCTGTCTGTCTGTCTGTCTGTCTGTCTGTCTGTCGATCTGTCTGTCTGTCTGTCTGTCTGTCTGTCTGTCTATCTGTCTGCCTGTCTGTCTGCCTGTCTGTCTGTGTATATCTATCTGTCTGTCTGTCGGTCTGTCTGTCTGCCTGACTGTCTGTCTGTCTGCCTGTCTGTCTGTGTATATCTATCTGTCTGTCTGTCTGTCTGTGTATATATATCTGTCTGTCTGTCTGTCAGTGTCTGTCTGTCTGTCTGTCTGTATGTCTGTCTGTCTGTCTGTCTGTCGGTGTCTGTCTGTCTGTCTGTCTGTCTGTCTGTCTGTCTGTCGGTCTGTCTGTGTCTGTCTGTCTGTCTGACTGTCTGTCTGTCTGTCTGTGTATATCTATCTGTCTGTCAGTGTCTGTCTGTCTGTCTGTCTGTCTGTCTGTCTGTCTGTCTGTCTGTCTGTCTGTCTGTGTGTCTGTCTGTCTATCTGTCTGTCTGTCTGTCTCTCAGTCTGTCTGACTGTCTGTCTGTCTGTCTGTGTATATCTATCTGTCTGTCTGTCTGTCTGTGTATATCTATCTGTCTGCCTGTCTGTGTATATCTATCTGTCTGTCAGTGTCTGTCTGTCTGTCTGTCTGTCTGTCTGTCTGTCTGTCTGTCTGTCTGTCTGTCTGTCTGTCTGTCTGTCTGTCTGTCTGTCTGTGTATATATATCTGTCTGTCTGTGTATATATATCTGTCTGTCTGTGTATATATATCTGTCTGTCTGTGTATATATATCTGTCTGTCTGTGTATATCTATCTGTCTGTCTATCTGTCTGTCTGTCTGTCTGTCTGTCTGTCTGTCGGTGTCTGTCTGTATGTCTGACTGTCTGTCTGTCAGTCTGTCTGTCTGTCTGCCTGTCTGTCGGTGTCTGTCTGTCTGACTGTCTGTCTGTATGTCTGTCTGTCTGTCTGTCTGTCTGTCTGTCTGTCTGTCTGTCTGTCTGTCTGTCTGTCTGTCTGTCTATCTGTCGGTGTCTGTCTGTCTGTCTGTATGTCTGTCTGTCTGTCTTTCTGTCTATCTGTCTGTCTGTCTGTCTGTCTGTCAGTCTGTGTATATCTATCTGTCTGTATGTGTAAATCTTTCTGTCTGTCTGTCTCTCCGTCTGTCTGTCGGTGTCTGTCTGTCTGTCTGTATGTCTGTCTGTCTGTCTGTCTGTGTATATATATCTGTCTGTCAGTGTCTGTCTGTCTGTCTCTCTTTATATCTGTCTGTGTCTGTCTGTATGTCTGTCTGACAGTCTGACTGTCTGTCTGTCTGTCTGTCTGTCTGTCTGTCTGTCTGTCTGTCTGTCTGTCTGTCTGTCGGTGTCTGTCTGTATGTCTGACTGTCTGACTGTCTGTCTGTGTATATCTATCTGTCTGTCTGTTTGTCTGTATATATATATCTGTCTGCCTGTCTGTCTGTATGTCTGTCTGTCTGTCTATAGGTCTGCCAGTCTGTGTCTGTCTGTATGTCTGTGTCTGTCTGTCTGTCTCTCTTTATGTCTGTCTGTGTCTGTCTGTATGTCTGTCTGTGTCTGTCTGTCTGTCTGTCTGACAGTCTGTCTGTCAGTCTGCCTGTCTGTCTGCCTGTCTGTCTGTGTATATCTATCTGTCTGTCTGTCTGTCTGTGTATATATATCTGTCTGTCTGTCTGTCTGTCTGTCTGTCTCTCTTTATGTCTGTCTGTCTGTCTGTCTGTCTGTCTGTCTCTCTTTATGTCTGTCTGTGTCTGTCTGTATGTCTGTCTGACAGTCTGTCTGACAGTCTGTCTGTCAGTCTGCCTGTCTGTCTAACTGTCTGTCTGTCTATATCTATCAGTCTGTCTGTCTGTCTGTGTATATATATCTGTCTGTATGTCTGTCTGTCTGTCTGTCTGTCGGTGTCTGTCTGTCTGTCTGTCTGTCTGTCTGTCGGTCTGTCTGTGTCTGTCGGTCTGTCTGTGTCTGTCTGTCTGTCTGTCTGTCTGTCTGTCTGTCTGTGTATATCTATCTGTCTGTCTGTCTGTGTATATCTATCTGTCTGTCAGTGTCTGTCTGTCTGTCTGTCTGTCTGTCTGTCTGTCTGTCTGTCTGTCTGTCTGTCTGTCTGTCTGTCTGTCTGTCTGTCTGTCTGTCTGTCTGTCTGTCTGTCTGTCTGTCTATCTGTCTGCCTGTCTGTCTGCCTGTCTGTCTGTGTATATCTATCTGTCTGTCTGTCGGTCTGTCTGTCTGCCTGACTGTCTGTCTGTCTGCCTGTCTGTCTGTGTATATCTATCTGTCTGTCTGTCTGTCTGTGTATATATATCTGTCTGTCTGTCTGTCAGTGTCTGTCTGTCTGTCTGTCTGTATGTCTGTCTGTCTGTCTGTCTGTCGGTGTCTGTCTGTCTGTCTGTCTGTCGGTGTCTGTCTGTCTGTCTGTCTGTCTGTCTGTCTGTCTGTCTGTCGGTCTGTCTGTGTCTGTCTGTCTGTCTGACTGTCTGTCTGTCTGTCTGTGTATATCTATCTGTCTGTCAGTGTCTGTCTGTCTGTCTGTCTGTCTGTCTGTCTGTCTGTCTGTCTGTCTGTCTGTCTGTCTGTCTGTCTGTCTGTCTGTCTGTCTGTCTGTCTGTCTGTCTGTCTGTCTGTCTGTCTGTCTGTCTGTCTGTCTGTCGGTGTCTGTCTGTCTGTCTGTCTGTCTGTCTGTCTGTCGGTCTGTCTGTGTCTGTCTGTCTGTCTGTCTGTCTGTCTGTCGGTCTGTCTGTGTCTGTCTGTCTGTCTGTCTGTCTGTCTGTCTGTCTGTCTGTCTGTCTGTCGGTGTCTGTCTGTCTGTCTGTCTGTCTGTCTGTCTGACTGTCTGTCTGTCTGTCTGTGTATATCTATCTGTCTGTCAGTGTCTGTCTGTCTGTCTGTCTGTCTGTCTGTCTGTCTGTCTGTCTG
>CASCKD010000118.1:1732500-1735000 GCA_949152435.1 Gastracanthus pulcherrimus | reverse complement strand
TGTATATATATCTGTCTGTCAGTGTCTGTCTGTCTGTCTCTCTTTATGTCTGTCTGTGTCTGTCTGTATGTCTGTCTGACAGTCTGACTGTCTGTCTGTCTGTCTGTCTGTCTGTCTGTCTGTCTGTCTGTCTGTCTGACTGTCGGTGTCTGTCTGTATGTCTGACTGTCTGACTGTCTGTCTGTGTATATCTATCTGTCTGTCTGTTTGTCTGTGTATATATATCTGTCTGCCTGTCTGTCTGGATGTCTGTCTGTCTGTCTATAGGTCTGCCAGTCTGTGTCTGTCTGTCTGTCTGTCTCTCTTTATGTCTGTCTGTGTCTGTCTGTATGTCTGTCTGTGTCTGTATGTCTGTCTGTCTGACAGTCTGTCTGTCAGTCTGCCTGTCTGTCTGCCTGTCTGTCTGTGTATATCTATCTGTCTGTCTGTCTGTCTGTGTATATATATCTGTCTGTCTGTCTGTCTGTCTGTCTCTCTTTATGTCTGTCTGTGTCTGTCTGTATGTCTGTCTGACAGTCTGTCTGACAGTCTGTCTGTCAATCTGCCTGTCTGTCTGCCTGTCTGTCTGTGTATATCTATCTGTCTGTCTGTCTGTGTGTGTATATATCTGTCTGTATGTCTGTCTGTCTGTCTGTCTGTCGGTGTCTGTCTGTCTGTCTGTCTGTCTGTCTGTCTGTCGGTCTGTCTGTGTCTGTCTGTCTGTCTGTCTGTCTGTCTGTCTGTCTGTCGGTCTGTCTGTGTCTGTCTGTCTGTCTGTCTGTCTGTCTGTCTGTCTGTGTATATCTATCTATCTGTCTGTCTGTGTATATCTATCTGTCTGTCAATGTCTGTCTGTCTGTCTGTCTGTCTGTCTGTCTGTCTGTCTGTCTGTCTGTCTGTCTGTCTGTCTGTCTGTCTGTCTGTCTGTCTGTCTGTCGATCTGTCTGTCTGTCTGTCTGTCTGTCTGTCTATCTGTCTGCCTGTCTGTCTGCCTGTCTGTCTGTGTATATCTATCTGTCTGTCTGTCGGTCTGTCTGTCTGCCTGACTGTCTGTCTGTCTGCCTGTCTGTCTGTGTATATCTATCTGTCTGTCTGTCTGTCTGTGTATATATATCTGTCTGTCTGTCTGTCAGTGTCTGTCTGTCTGTCTGTCTGTATGTCTGTCTGTCTGTCTGTCTGTCGGTGTCTGTCTGTCTGTCTGTCTGTCTGTCTGTCTGTCTGTCGGTCTGTCTGTGTCTGTCTGTCTGTCTGACTGTCTGTCTGTCTGTCTGTGTATATCTATCTGTCTGTCAGTGTCTGTCTGTCTGTCTGTCTGTCTGTCTGTCTGTCTGTCTGTCTGTCTGTCTGTCTGTGTGTCTGTCTGTCTATCTGTCTGTCTGTCTGTCTCTCAGTCTGTCTGACTGTCTGTCTGTCTGTCTGTGTATATCTATCTGTCTGTCTGTCTGTCTGTGTATATCTATCTGTCTGCCTGTCTGTGTATATCTATCTGTCTGTCAGTGTCTGTCTGTCTGTCTGTCTGTCTGTCTGTCTGTCTGTCTGTCTGTCTGTCTGTCTGTCTGTCTGTCTGTCTGTCTGTCTGTCTGTGTATATATATCTGTCTGTCTGTGTATATATATCTGTCTGTCTGTGTATATATATCTGTCTGTCTGTGTATATATATCTGTCTGTCTGTGTATATCTATCTGTCTGTCTATCTGTCTGTCTGTCTGTCTGTCTGTCTGTCTGTCGGTGTCTGTCTGTATGTCTGACTGTCTGTCTGTCAGTCTGTCTGTCTGTCTGCCTGTCTGTCGGTGTCTGTCTGTCTGACTGTCTGTCTGTATGTCTGTCTGTCTGTCTGTCTGTCTGTCTGTCTGTCTGTCTGTCTGTCTGTCTGTCTGTCTGTCTGTCTATCTGTCGGTGTCTGTCTGTCTGTCTGTATGTCTGTCTGTCTGTCTTTCTGTCTATCTGTCTGTCTGTCTGTCTGTCTGTCAGTCTGTGTATATCTATCTGTCTGTATGTGTAAATCTTTCTGTCTGTCTGTCTCTCCGTCTGTCTGTCGGTGTCTGTCTGTCTGTCTGTATGTCTGTCTGTCTGTCTGTCTGTGTATATATATCTGTCTGTCAGTGTCTGTCTGTCTGTCTCTCTTTATATCTGTCTGTGTCTGTCTGTATGTCTGTCTGACAGTCTGACTGTCTGTCTGTCTGTCTGTCTGTCTGTCTGTCTGTCTGTCTGTCTGTCTGTCTGTCTGTCGGTGTCTGTCTGTATGTCTGACTGTCTGACTGTCTGTCTGTGTATATCTATCTGTCTGTCTGTTTGTCTGTATATATATATCTGTCTGCCTGTCTGTCTGTATGTCTGTCTGTCTGTCTATAGGTCTGCCAGTCTGTGTCTGTCTGTATGTCTGTGTCTGTCTGTCTGTCTCTCTTTATGTCTGTCTGTGTCTGTCTGTATGTCTGTCTGTGTCTGTCTGTCTGTCTGTCTGACAGTCTGTCTGTCAGTCTGCCTGTCTGTCTGCCTGTCTGTCTGTGTATATCTATCTGTC
>CASCKD010000118.1:1625000-1627500 GCA_949152435.1 Gastracanthus pulcherrimus | reverse complement strand
TCTGTCTGTCTGTCTGTCTGTCTGTCTGTCTGTCTGTCTGTCTGTCTGTCTGTGTATATCTATCTGTCTGTCTGTGTATATCTATCTGTCTGTCTGTGTATATCTATCTGTCTGTCTGTCGGTGTCTGTCTGTATGTCTGTCTGTCTGTCTGTCGGTGTCTGTCTGTCTGTCTGTGTGTCTGTCTGTCTATCTGTCTGCGTCTGTCTGTCTGTCTGTCTGTCTGTCTGTGTATATATATATATCTGTCTGTCTGTGTATATCTATCTGTCTGTCTGTCAGTCTATCTGTCTGTCTGCCTGTCTGTCTGTCTGTCTGTCTGTCTGTCGGTGTCTGTCTGTATGTCTGACTGTCTGACTGTCTGTCTGTGTCTGTCTGTATGTCTGTGTCTGTCTGTCTGTCTCTCTTTATGTCTGTCTGTGTCTGTCTGTATGTCTGTCTGTGTCTGTCTGTCTGTCCGTCTGTCTGTCTGTCTGTCAGTCTGTCTGTCTGTCTGCCTGTCTGTCTGTCTGTCTGTGTATATATATCTGTCTGACTGTGTATATCTATCTGTCTGTCTGTCTGTATGTCTGTGTCTGTCTGTCTGTCTCGCTTTATGTCTGTCTGTGTCTGTCTGTATGTCTGTCTGTGTCTGTCTGTCTGTCCGTCTGTCTGTCTGTCTGTCAGTCTGTCTGTCTGTCTGCCTGTCTGTCTGTCTGTCTGTGTATATATATCTGTCTGACTGTGTATATCTATCTGTCTGTCTGTCTGTCTGTCTGTCTGTCTGTCTGTCTGTCTGTCTGTCGGTGTCTGTCTGTATGTCTGACTGTCCGACCGTCTGTCTGTATGTCTGTCTGTCTGTCTGTCTGTCTGTCTGTCTGTCTGTCTGTCGGTGTCTGTCTGTCTGTGTATATCTATCTGTCTGTCTGTCTGTCTGTGTATATATATCTGTCTGACTGTGTATATCTATCTGTCTGTCTGTCTGTCTGTCTGTCTGTCTGTCTGTCTGTCTGTCTGTCTGTCTGTCGGTGTCTGTCTGTATGTCTGACTGTCTGACTGTCTGTCTGTCGGTGTCTGTCTGTCGGTGTATGTCTGTCCATCTGTCTGTCGGTGTCTGTCTGTATGTCTGTCTGTCTGTCTGTCGGTGTCTGTCTGTCGGTGTCTGTCTGTCTGTCTGTCAGTCTGCCTGTCTGTCTGTCGGTGTCTGTCTGTCGGTGTATGTCTGTCTGTCAGTCTGTCGGTGTCTGTCTGTCTGTCCGTCTGTCTGTGTATATCTATCTGTCTGTCTGTGTATATCTATCTGTCTGTCTGTATGTGTCTGTCTGTATGTCTGTCAGTCTGTCTGTCTGTCGGTGTCTGTCTGTCTGTCTGTCTGTCTGTCGGTGTCTGTCTGTATGTCTGACTGTCTGACTGTCTGTCTGTGTCTGTCTGTATGTCTGTGTCTGTCTGTCTGTCTCTCTATATGTCTGTCTGTGTCTGTCCGTATGTCTGTCTGTGTCTGTCTGTCTGTCTGTCTGTCAGTCTGTCTGTCAGTCTGCCTGTCTGTCTGCCTGTCTGTCTGTGTATATCTATCTGTCTGTCTGTCTGTCTGTGTATATATATGTGTCTGTCTGTGTATATCTATCTGTCTGTCTGTCAGTCTGTCTGTCTGTCTGTCTGCCTGTCTGTCTGTGTATATCTATCTGTCTGTCTGTGTATATATATCTGTCTGTCTGTGTATATATATCTGTCTGTCTGTCTCTCTATATGTCTGTCTGTGTCTGTCCGTATGTCTGTCTGTGTCTGTCTGTCTGTCTGTCTGTCAGTCTGTCTGTCAGTCTGCCTGTCTGTCTGCCTGTCTGTCTGTGTATATCTATCTGTCTGTCTGTCTGTCTGTGTATATATATGTGTCTGTCTGTGTATATCTATCTGTCTGTCTGTCAGTCTGTCTGTCTGTCTGTCTGCCTGTCTGTCTGTGTATATCTATCTGTCTGTCTGTCAGTCTGTCTGTCTGTCTGTCTGCCTGTCTGTCTGTGTATATCTATCTGTCTGTCTGTGTATATATATCTGTCTGTCTGTGTATATATATCTGTCTGTCTGTGTATATATATCTGTCTGTCTGTGTATATCTATCTGTCTGTCTGTCTGTCTGTCTGTCGGTGTCTGTCTGTCGGTCTGTCAGTCTGTCTGTCTGTCTGTCAGTCTGTCTGCCTGTCGGTGCCTGTCTGTCGGTCTGTCAGTCTGTCTGTCTGTCTGTCAGTCTGTCTGTCTGTCTGTCGGTGTCTGTCTGTCTGTCTGTCTGTGTATATCTATCTGTCTGACTGTCTGTCTGTGTATATCTATCTATCTGTCTGTTTATATCTATCTGTCTGTCTGTCTGTCTGTCTGTCTGTCTGTCTGTCTGTCTGTGTATATCTATCTGTCTGTCTGTGTATATCTATCTGTCTGTCTGTCGGTGTCTGTCTGTATGTCTGTCTGTCTGTCTGTCTGTCGGTGTCTGTCTGTCTGTGTATATCTATCTGTCTGTCTGTGTATATCTATCTG
>CASCKD010000118.1:1590000-1592500 GCA_949152435.1 Gastracanthus pulcherrimus | reverse complement strand
CTGTCTGTCGGTGTCTATCTGTCTGTCTGTATGTCTGACTGTCTGACTGTCTGTCTGTGTCTGTCTGTAAGTCGGTGTCTGTCTGTCTGTCTCTCTTTATGTCTGTCTGTGTCTGTCTGTATGTCTGTCTGTGTCTGTCTGTCTGTCTGTCTGTCTGTCTGTCAGTCTGTCTGTCTGTCTGTCTGTGTATATCTATCTGTCTGTCTGTGTATATCTATCTGTCTGCCTGTGTATATCTATCTGTCTGTCTGTCGGTGTCTGTCAGTATGTCTGTCTGTCTGTCTGTCTGTCTGTCAGTCTGTCTGACTGTCTGTCTGTCTGTCTGTGTCTGTCTGTCTGTCTGTCTGTCTGTCTGTCGGTGTCTGTCTGTATGTCTGACTGTCTGACTGTCTGTCTGTATGTCTGTCTGTCTGTCTGTCTGTCTGTCTGTCTGTCTGTCTGTCTGTCTGTCTGTCGGTGTCTGTCTGTATGTCTGACTGTCTGACTGTCTGTCTGTATGTTTTGTCTGTCGGTGTCTGTCTGTATGTCTGACTGTCTGTCTGTCTGTCGGTGTCTGTCTGTTGGTGTCTGTCTGTCTGTCTGTCTGTCTGTCTGTCTGTCGGTGTCTGTCTTTCTGTCGGTCTGTCTGTCTGTCTGTCTGTGTATATCTATCTGTCTGTCTGTGTATATCTATCTGTCTGTCTGTCTGTCTGTCTGTCTGTCTGTCTGTCTGTCTGTATGTCTGTCTGTCTGTCTGTCTGTCTGTCTGTCTGTCTGTCTGTCTGTGTATATCTATCTGTCTGTCTGTCGGTGTCTGTCTGTATGTCTGTCTGTCTGTCTGTCGGGGTTTTTTCTGTCTGTCTGTCTGTCTGTCTGTCTGCGTCTGTCTGTCTGTCTGTCTGTCTGTCTGTGTATATATATCTGTCTGTCTGTGTATATCTATCTGTCTGTCTGTCAGTCTGTCTGTCTGTCTGCCTGTCTGTCTGTCTGTCTGTCTGTCTGTCTGTCTGTCTGTCTGTCTGTCTGTCGGTGTCTGTCTGTATGTCTGACTGTCTGACTGTCTGTCTGTGTCTGTCTGTATGTCTGTGTCTGTCTGTCTGTCTCTCTTTATGTCTGTCTGTGTCTATCTGTATGTCTGTCTGTGTCTGTCTGTCTGTCTGTATGTCTGTCTGTCTGTGTGTCTGTATGTCTGTCTGTCTGTCTGTCTGTCTGTCTGTCTGTCTGTCCGTCTGTCTGTCTGTCTGTGTATATCTATCTGTCTGTCTGTGTATATCTATCTGTCTGTGTATATCTATCTGTCTGTCTGTCGGTGTCTGTCTGTATGTCTGTCTGTCTGTCTGTCTGTCGGTGTTTGTCTGTCTGTCTGTCTGTCTGTCTGTCTGCGTCTGTCTGTCTGTCTGTCTGTCTGTCTGTGTATATATATCTGTCTGTCTGTGTATATCTATCTGTCTGTCTGTCAGTCTGTCTGTCTGTCTGCCTGTCTGTCTGTCTGTCTGTCTGTCGGTGTTTGTCTGTCTGTCTGTCTGTCTGTCTGCGTCTGTCTGTCTGTCTGTCTGTCTGTGTATATATATCTGTCTGTCTGTGTATATCTATCTGTCTGTCTGTCAGTCTGTCTGTCTGTCTGCCTGTCTGTCTGTCTGTCTGTCTGTCTGTCTGTCTGTCTGTCGGTGTCTGTCTGTATGTCTGTCTGTCTGACTGTCTGTCTGTGTCTGTCTGTATGTCTGTGTCTGTCTGTCTGTCTCACTTTATGGCTGTCTGACGGTGTCTGTCTGTATGTCTGACTGTCTGACTGTCTGTCTGTGTCTGTCTGTATGTCTGTGTCTGTCTGTCTGTCTCTCTTTATGTCTGTCTGTGTCTGTCTGTATGTCTGTCTGTGTCTGTCTGTCTGTCCGTCTGTCTGTCTGTCTGTCAGTCTGTCTGTCTGTCTGCCTGTCTGTCTGTCTGTCTGTGTATATATATCTGTCTGTCTGTCAGTCTGTCTGTCTGTCTGCCTGTATGTCTGTGTATATCTATCTGTCTGTCTGTCTGTCTGTGTATATATATCTGTCTGTCTGTGTATATATATCTGTCTGTCTGTGTATATATATCTGTCTGTCTGTGTATATCTATCTGTCTGTCTGTCTGTCAGTCTGTCTGACTGTCTGTCTGTCTGTCTGTGTCTGTCTGTCTGTCTCTCTTTATGTCTGTCTGTGTCTGTCTGTATGTCTGTGTATATCTATCTGTCTGTCTGTCTGTCTGTCTGTCTGTCTGTCTGTCTGTCGGTGTCTGTCTGTATGTCTGACTGTCTGACTGTCTGTCTGTATGTCTGTCTGTCTGTCTGTCTGTCTGTCTGTCTGTCTATCTGTCTGTCGGTGTCTGTATTTCTGTCGGTCTGTCTGTCTGTCTGTCTATCTGTGTATATCTATCTGTCTGTCTGTGTATATCTATCTGTCTGTCTGTCTCTCTGTCTGTCTGTCGGTGTCTGTCTGTCTGTCTGTCTGTCGGTCTGTCTGTGTCTGTCTGTCTGTCTGTCTGTCTGTCT
>CASCKD010000118.1:1562500-1565000 GCA_949152435.1 Gastracanthus pulcherrimus | reverse complement strand
TATCTATCTGTCTGTCTGTCTGTCTGTATATATATCTGTCTGTCTGTGTATATCTATATATCTGTCTGTCTGTGTATATATATCTGTCTGTCTGTGTATATATATCTGTCTGTCTGTGTATATATATCTGTCTGTCTGTGTATATATATCTGTCTGTCTGTGTATATCTATCTGTCTGTCTGTCTGTCTGTCTGTCTGTCTGTCTGTCGGTGTCTGTCTGTATGTCTGACTGTCTGACTGTCTGTCTGTATGTTTTGTCTGTCGGTGTCTGTCTGTATGTCTGTCTGTCTGTCTGTCTGTCGGTGTCTGTCTGTCTGTCTGTGTATCTGTCTGTCTATCTGTCTGCGTCTGTCTGTCTGTCTGTCTGTCTGTCTGTCTGTCTGACGGTGTCTGTCTGTATGTCTGTCTGTCTGACTGTCTGTCTGTGTCTGTCTGTATGTCTGTGTCTGTCTGTCTGTCTCTCTTTATGTCTGTCTGTGTCTGTCTGTATGTCTGTCTGTGTCTGTCTGTCTGTCCGTCTGTCTGTCTGTCTGTCAGTCTGTCTGTCTGTCTGTCTGTCTGTCTGTCTGTCTGTCTGTCTGTCTGTCGGTGTCTGTGTTTCTGTCGGTCTGTCTGTCTGTCTGTCTGTCTGTGTATATCTATCTGTCTGTCTGTGTATATCTATATGTCTGTCTGTCTGTCTGTCTCTCTGTCTGTCTGTCGGTGTCTGTCTGTATGTCTGTCTGTCTGTCTGTCTGTCGGTGTCTGTCTGTCGGTCTGTCAGTCTGTCTGTCTGTCTGTCTGTCTGTCTGTCAGTCTGTCTGTCTGTGTCAGTCTGTATGTCTGTCTGTCTGTCTGCTAGTCGGTGTCTATCGGTCTGTCTGTATGTCTGTGTATATCTATCTGTCTGTCTGTGTATATCTATCTGTCTGTCTGTCTGTCTGTCTGCCTTTCTGTCTGTCTGTCTGTCTGTCTGTCTGTGTATATCTATCTGTCTGTCGGTGCCTGTCTGCCTGTCTGTCTGTCTGTCTGTCAGTCTGTCTGTCTGTCTGTGTCCGTCTGTATGTCTGTCTGTCTGTCTGTCTGTCGGTGTCTGCCTGTCTGTCTGTCTGTCTGTCTGTCTGTCTGTCTGTCTGTCTGTCTGTCTGTCTGTCTGTCTGTCTGTCTGTCTGTCTGTCTGTCGGTGTCTGTCTGTATGTCCGACTGTCTGACTGTCTGTCTGTATGTTTTGTCTGTCGGTGTCTGTCTGTATGTCTGTCTGTCTGTCTGTCTGTCGGTGTCTGTCTGTTGGTGTCTGTATGTCTGACTGTCTGACTGTCTGTCTGTATGTCTGTCTGTCTGTCTGTCTGTCTGTCTGTCTGTCTGTCGGTGTCTGTCTTTCTGTCGGTCTGTCTGTCTGTCTGTCTGTCTGTGTATATCTATCTGTCTGTCTGTGTATATCTATCTGTCTGTCTGTGTATATCTATCTGTCTGTCTGTCTGTCTGTCTCTCTGTCTGTCTGTCGGTGTCTGTCTGTATGTCTGTGTCTGTCTGGCTGTCTCTCTTTATGTCTGTCTGTGTCTGTCTGAATGTCTGTCTGTGTCTGTCTGTCAGTCTGTCTGTCTGTGTCCGTCTGTATGTCTGTCTGTCTGTCTGTTTGTCGGTGTCTATGTGTCTGTCTGTCTGTCTGTCTGTCTGTCTGTCTGTCGGTGTCTGTCTGTATGTCTGTCTGTCTGACTGTCTGTCTGTGTCTGTCTGGCTGTCTCTCTTTATGTCTGTCTGTGTCTGTCTGAATGTCTGTCTGTGTCTGTCTGTCAGTCTGTCTGTCTGTCTGTCTGTCTGTCAGTCTGTCTGTCTGTCTGCCTGTCTGTCGGTGTCTGTCTGTCGGTCTGTCAGTCTGTCTGTCTGTCTGTCTGTCTGTCTGTGTATATCTATCTGTCTGTCGATGTCTGTCTGTCTGTCTGTCTGTCTGTCTGTCTGTCTGTCTGCCAGTCTGTCTGTATGTCTGTCTGTCTGTCTATCGGTCTGCCAGTCGGTGTCTATTGGTCTGTCTGTATGTCTGTGTATATCTATCTGTCTGTCTGCGTATATCTATCTGTCTGTCTGTCTGTCTGTCTGCCTTTCTGTCTGTCTGTCTGTCTGTCTGTCTGTGTATATCTATCTGTCTGTCGGTGTCTGTCTGCCTGTCTGTCTGTCTGTCTGTCAGTCTGTCTGTCTGTCTGTGTCCGTCTGTATGTCTGTCTGTCTGTCTGTCTGTCGGTGTCTGTCTGTCTGTCTGTCTGTCTGTCTGTCTGTCTGTCTGTCTGTCTGTCTGTCTGTCGGTGTCTGTCTGTATGTCTGACTGTCTGACTGTCTGTCTGTATGTTTTGTCTGTCGGTGTCTGTCTGTATGTCTGTCTGTCTGTCTGTCTGTCGGTGTCTGTCTGTTGGTGTCTGTCTGTCTGTCTGTCTGTCTGTCTGTCTGTCGGTGTCTGTCTTTCTGTCGGTCTGTCTGTCTGTCTGTCTGTCTGTGTATATATATATCTGTCTGTCTGTGTATATCT
>CASCKD010000118.1:1525000-1530000 GCA_949152435.1 Gastracanthus pulcherrimus | reverse complement strand
TGACTGTCTGACTGTCTGTCTGTGTCTGTCTGTATGTCTGTGTCTGTCTGTCTGTCTGTCTGTGTCTGTCTGTCTGTCTGTCTGACAGTCTGTCTGTCAGTCTGCCTGTCTGTCTGCCTGTCTGTCTGTGTATATCTATCTGTCTGTCTGTCGGTCTGTCTGTCTGCCTGACTGTCTGTCTGTCTGCCTGTCTGTCTGTGTTTTTTTTTTTTTTTTTTTTTTTTTTTTCTTATAGAGAGAGAGGTTTAAGGCAAATCCATTATGGACCATGACATGATATAGTGAAGTACCACCGTGTGTGAGACTCGCACTCACTAAACCTTCCAGTATACGCCAGGGTTTTTACGCCCCACCGCAACCGGATCCCCTCCGTTCACTTTTTGACCCTTAGTAAAGTGAACCGTGCCCTTTCTTCTGAGTTGACCTCCCCGCGGTACTACCGCCAAGCAATGCTTCGCGGGGGTCATTGGGCTCCTGCCCTCTTCTGTGAATGTGGTCGGCATCACTGGTTCTCCCATTACCGTCATTAGTAGTCTTCCGTGTTGTGTGCCTTCTACTTCTTACCGCATCGTCCGGTCGCCAGCTTCATTCAGCATCTCTCGTCTTTTTCTTCTTCCTTCTTCGTCTTTTCTGACCTTCTTAAGTATATCTGCTGCATAGTTGTTTACTGTGCACCATCCATCCTCCGAAGTCAGCATAGCCTCCATAATCGACTCAGGTGTTACTCTGGTCTGGAGATAGCTCTCAAGTTCTTCTCTTTCCTGTTGGTATCGTGAGCAGTCACAGAAGACATGCTCCGCATCCTCGTCAGCGTCCATACACACTGGGCAGTTTGGACGGTCTTCTAATTTGAATCGGTGCAGGTACGCCCGGAAGCATCCGTGCCCGGTCAAAAACTGTGTGAGGTAGTAATTTACTTCCCCATGTCTTCTTTCGGTCCAGCCCTCTATCCTTGGTATGAGGCGATGTGTCCATCGCCCCTTGCCACTGGAGTCCCATCTTTTTTGCCACTCAGTCAGTGTCTGCTTCTTCGCGGAATCCCAGATGTCCTTCTGAGTGTTGTCATTTTGTTGTCGCTTTGTCTCGAAGACATTCTTTCTCTCCATTGCTAGGAGGTCAATAGGCGGCATGCCTGCTATAATACAGGCAGCCTCATCTGATACCGTACGATAAGCAGACGCGACCCTAAGTGCACTTCGTCTGTATACAGTCGACAGCTTGTTTGCGTACGTTTTCACTAACATGGCATCTGCCCATATAGGAGCCCCGTACAACATAATCGATGTGATTACACTGACTAAGAGCAACCTTCTACCTTGCGTTGGCCCTCCTACATTTGGCATCAATCGAGATAAAGCAGCGCCAACTTTTGCTGCTTTATCACTCACTGTTTCAAGATGCTGCTTAAATGTAAGTCTTGCATCAATGGTAATGCCCAGGTACTTAATGGTTGGTTGAGAAACAATCTTGTGTCCATCCACTATTAGCGTTATTTTCTCCATTTTCTTCCTACTAGAAATAAGAAGAACTTCGGTTTTATGACTGGCCAATTCCAGTCCTGTCTCTGTCAGCCATTCGCGTATTATACGAATAGCCTCGTCAGCTATCTCTGTTATATCTTCTATGCTTTTCGCTACCACGACTAGTGCTATGTCATCAGCGAATCCTATCACTGTCGCCCCTTTGGGTAACTGTAGCCTTAGTACCCCATCGTACAAGCTGTTCCAAGTCGGTGAACCAAGCACTGATCCCTGGGGTACTCCTCCTGTTACTTCATAGGTCTTGGTGCCATTGTCAGTGTCATATAATAAGATTCTGTCCTTCAAGTAGTCGGACATCATCCTTCTTATATATAAAGGCACTTCTTGTTTACGAAATGCCTCGTGTATTTTGGTCCATTTGGCCGAGTTGAATGCATTTTTGACGTCCAGAGTGACGACAGCGCAATACTCCTTTGCTCCTCCTTTCCATCTCTTTCCCTCTATCGCTGCGCGCGCAGTGTCAATCACTATGTTCACTGCGTCTAGAGTTGATCGTTTCCTCCGAAAGCCGTATTGGTGTTCCGCAAGTCCCCCTTTTTCTTCTATTGCCTGATCCATTCTGACGCAAATTATGCGTTCCAGAATCTTGCCTGAGGTGTCCAGCATGCAGAGCGGTCTGTATGATGAAGCGTCCTCAGGTGGCTTCTTTCCCTTTGGTAGTAGCACAAGTCGTTGTCTCTTCCAGTCGGCGGGAAATATTCCCTCTTTTAGACATGTGTTGTACAAGTCTATGAAGATCTCTGGTTGGGCGAATATAGCATGTTTCAATGCTATATTGGGAATGCCATCCAGGCCTGGAGCCTTGTTGTTTCCAACCCTCTTGCAAGCGCTTAGCAGTTCCTCCATTGTGACTGGAGGAATAGCTTCTTCGTTTGCCTCTGATTCTATAACACACGGTTCGTCCCGTTGTGTGGGGAACAGTTTAGTCACTACTCGATCTAATAATTGTGGGCACTTGGGAGGGGGTGCGTAGCTTCCTTTGATCTTCTTCATTACTATTTTATAAGGTCTACCCCAGGGGTCTTTATTAACCTCGTCCTGTAATTCCTTCAGGCACCGTCGCTTATTGGTACGGATTGTCTTCTTAAGCTTTCGCTTAGCGTCCTTCATTTCCTGGTGGTAGGCATCTACTAATTCCTGGCCTCTTCCAGTTTTATAGTATTTCTTTCTTGCCCGCTGCTCCTGTCTCCTAGTCCGATGGCACTCGCTACGAGCGCTATCCGCCTCACTATTCCACCAGTATACTGGTGGTCGTCTTTGGTTGGGCACTCTTCTTGGCATAGCTGCGTCGCAGGCTCGGGTGATATTTTTCATCACCTGTTTAGCCTTGCTGTCCGCTGTCCCAAACAGTTGTATTTCCTCCAGTGCCAACAGAAACATCTCCTTATCATAGTCTTTCACTTTCCAACCGATTCTATTGGTCCTTGTACTCGCGCTGGAACCCTGCTTTGATCTTCCTATCTCCATAATTATGGCCTGGTGATCACTATTGGTGTAGTGTTCACTCACGATCCACGTGTCGACTGAGTCAATTAAACAGCTGCTAACATATGTCAGATCAACTATAGATCCTGTGTCCCCTCTTCTAAAAGTGTTGGTACAACCCTGATTAACTAGTACCAAATCTAGGAGTGCGAATGTTTCCAGCAGCACCCGTCCTCTTTGATTAGTCCTTTGGCTGCCCCACTCTACGGCCCATGCGTTAAAATCGCCTGCTATTATTACTGGCTTTCTTCCCGCCATATCCTGTACGAGTCGATCTAACAGTCTTTCGAACTGTTCAATTGGCGCATTAGGCGGGGCATAGCAGCTGTATACGTATATACCTGCTACCTTCGCCCGTACAAATCCTTCCTCACGAGTCATCATTTTTTCCTGGAAAGCTACGTCGCCACATGCCCAGATCGCTGCTTTGCCAGTGTCGTCCGTGTCCCATGATGGCTGGTCCAGATCTCTGTATTGTTCACATATGATGGCCACATCAACCTTCGTCTCTCGAACGTACTGGTTAAGTAGGTCCTGTGCTGTCTCGCAGTGATTTAGGTTTAACTGCACTATCTTCATTATCTTTTTTTTTTTTCTTTTAACTCTTCTAATGCAGCTCTGTAGATAGGACATGTCCTGTCTGTCTGTGTATATCTATCTGTCTGTCTGTCTGTCTGTCTGTCTGTCTGTCTGTCTGTCTGTCTGTCTGTCTGTCTGTCTGTCTGTCTGTCTGTCTGTCTGTCGGTCTGTCTGTCTGTCTGTCTGTCTGTCTGTCTGTCTGTCTGTGTATATATATCTGTCTGTCAGTGTCTGTCTGTCTGTCTCTCTTTATGTCTGTCTGTGTCTGTCTGTATGTCTGTGTCTGTCTGTCTGTCTCTCTTTATGTCTGTCTGTGTCTGTCTGTATGTCTGTCTGTGTCTGTCTGTCTGTCTGACAGTCTGTCTGTCAGTCTGCCTGTCTGTCTGCCTGTCTGTCTGTGTATATCTATCTGTCTGTCTGTCTGTCTGTGTATATCTATCTGTCTGTCTGTCTGTGTATATCTATCTGTCTGTCAGTGTCTGTCTGTCTGTCTGTCTGTCTGTCTGTCTGTCTGTCGGTCTGTCTGTGTCTGTCTGTCTGTCTGTCTGTCTGTCTGTCTGTCTGTCTGTGTATATCTATCTGTCTGTCTGTCTGTGTATATCTATCTGTCTGTCTGTCTGTGTATATCTATCTGTCTGTCAGTGTCTGTCTGTCTGTCTGTCTGTCTGTCTGTCTGTCTGTCTGTCTGTCTGTCTGTCTGTCTGTCTGTCTGTCTGTCTGTCTGTCTGTCTGTCTGTCTGTCTGTCTGTCGATCTGTCTGACTGTCTGTCTGTCTGTCTGTCTGTCTGTCTGTCTGTCTATCTGTCTGCCTGTCTGTCTGCCTGTCTGTCTGTGTATATCTATCTGTCTGTCTGTCGGTCTGTCTGTCTGCCTGACTGTCTGTCTGTCTGCCTGTCTGTCTGTGTATATCTATCTGTCTGTCTGTCTGTGTATATATATCTGTCTGTCTGTCTGTCAGTGTCTGTCTGTCTGTCTGTCTGTCTGTCTGTCTGTCTGTCTGTCTGTCTGTCTGTCTGTCTGTCTGTCTGTCTGTCTGTCTGTCGGTGTCTGTCTGTCTGTCTGTCTGTCGGTCTGTCTGTGTCTGTCTGTCTGTCTGTCTGTCTGTCTGTCTGTCTGTCGGTCTGTCTGTCTGTCTGTCGGTCTGTCTGTGTCTGTCTGTCTGTCTGTCTGTCTGTCTGTCTGTCTGTCTGTCTGTCTGTCGGTGTCTGTCGGTCTGTCTGTCTGTCTGTCGGTCTGTCTGTGTCTGTCTGTCTGTCTGACTGTCTGTCTGTCTGTCTGTGTATATCTATCTGTCTGTCTGTCTGTCTGTCTGTCGGTCTGTCTGTGTCTGTCTGTCTGTCTGACTGTCTGTCTGTCTGTCTGTGTATATCTATCTGTCTGTCAGTGTCTGTCTGT
>CASCKD010000118.1:1520000-1522500 GCA_949152435.1 Gastracanthus pulcherrimus | reverse complement strand
CTGTCTGTCTGTGTATATCTATCTGTCTGTCAGTGTCTGTCTGTCTGTCTGTCTGTCTGTCTGTCTGTCTGTCTGTCTGTCTGTCTGTCTGTCTGTCTATCTGTCTGTCAGTCTGTCTGTCAGTCTGTCTGACTGTCTGTCTGTCTGTCTGTGTATATCTATCTGTCTGTCTGTCTGTCTGTGTATATCTATCTGTCTGTCTGTCTGTGTATATCTATCTGTCTGTCAGTGTCTGTCTGTCTGTCTGTCTGTCTGTCTGTCTGTCTGTCTGACTGTCTGTCTGTCTGTCTGTCTGTCTGTCTGTCTGTCTGTGTATATATATCTGTCTGTCTGTGTATATATATCCGTCTGTCTGTGTATATCTATCTGTCTGTCTGTCTGTCTGTCTGTCTGTCTGTCTGTCTGTCTGTCGGTGTCTGTCTGTATGTCTGACTGTCTGTCTGTCAGTCTGTCTGTCTGTCTGCCTGTCTGTCGGTGTCTGTCTGTCTGACTGTCTGTCTGTATGTCTGTCTGTCTGTCTGTCTGTCTGTCTGTCTGTCTGTCTGTCTGTCTCTCTTTATGTCTGTCTGTGTCTGTCTGTATGTCTGTCTGACAGTCTGTCTGACAGTCTGTCTGTCAGTCTGCCTGTCTGTCTGCCTGTCTGTCTGTGTATATCTATCTGTCTGTCTGTCTGTCTGTGTATATATATCTGTCTGTCTGTCTGTCTGTCTGTCTCTCTTTATGTCTGTCTGTGTCTGTCTGTATGTCTGTCTGACAGTCTGTCTGACAGTCTGTCTGTCAATCTGCCTGTCTGTCTGCCTGTCTGTCTGTGTATAGCTATCTGTCTGTCTGTCTGTCTGTCTGTCGGTCTGTCTGTGTCTGTCGGTCTGTCTGTGTCTGTCTGTCTGTCTGTCTGTCTGTCTGTCTGTCTGTCTGTGTATATCTATCTGTCTGTCTGTCTGTGTATATCTATCTGTCTGTCTGTCTGTGTCTGTCTGTCTGTCTGCCTGTCTGTCTGTGTATATCTATCTGTCTGTCTGTCTGTCTGTATATATATATCTGTCTGTCTGTGTATATCTATCTATCTGTCTGTCTGTCTGTCTGTGTATATATATCTGTCTGTCTGTGTATATATATCTGTCTGTCTGTGTATATATATCTGTCTGTCTGTGTATATCTATCTGTCTGTCTGTCTGTCTGTCTGTCTGTCTGTATGTCTGTCTGTGTCTGTATGTCTGTCTGTCTGACAGTCTGTCTGTCAGTCTGCCTGTCTGTCTGCCTGTCTGTCTGTGTATATCTATCTGTCTGTCTGTCTGTCTGTGTATATATATCTGTCTGTCTGTCTGTCTGTCTGTCTCTCTTTATGTCTGTCTGTGTCTGTCTGTATGTCTGTCTGACAGTCTGTCTGACAGTCTGTCTGTCAATCTGCCTGTCTGTCTGCCTGTCTGTCTGTGTATAGCTATCTGTCTGTCTGTCTGTCTGTCTGTCGGTCTGTCTGTGTCTGTCGGTCTGTCTGTGTCTGTCTGTCTGTCTGTCTGTCTGTCTGTCTGTCTGTGTATATCTATCTGTCTGTCTGTCTGTGTATATCTATCTGTCTGTCTGTCTGTCGGTCTGTCTGTGTCTGTCTGTCTGTCTGTCTGTCTGTCTGCCTGTCTGTCTGTGTATATATATCTGTCTGTCAGTGTCTGTCTGTCTGTCTCTCTTTATGTCTTTCTGTGTCTGTCTGTATGTCTGTCTGACAGTCTGTCTGACAGTCTGTCTGTCAGTCTGCCTGTCTGTCTGCCTGTCTGTCTGTGTATATCTATCTGTCTGTCTGTCTGTCTGTGTATATATATCTGACTGTCAGTGTCTGTCTGTCTGTCTGTCTGTCTGTCTGTCTGTCTGACTGTCTGTCTGTCTGTCTGTCTGTCTGTCTGTCGGTGTCTGTCTGTATGTCTGACTGTCTGACTGTCTGTCTGTGTCTGTCTGTATGTCTGTGTCTGTCTGTATGTCTGTGTCTGTCTGTCTGCCTCTCTTTATGTCTGTCTGTGTCTGTCTGTATGTCTGTCTGTGTCTGTATGTCTGTCTGTCTGACAGTCTGTCTGTCAGTCTGCCTGTCTGTCTGCCTGTCTGTCTGTGTATATCTATCTGTCTGTCTGTCTGTCTGTGTATATATATCTGTCTGTCTGTCTGTCTGTCTGTCTCTCTTTATGTCTGTCTGTGTCTGTCTGTATGTCTGTCTGACAGTCTGTCTGACAGTCTGTCTGTCAATCTGCCTGTCTGTCTGCCTGTCTGTCTGTGTATAGCTATCTGTCTGTCTGTCTGTGTGTGTATATATATCTATCTGTCTGTCTGTCTGTGTATATATATCTGTCTGTCAGTGTCTGTCTGTCTGTCTCTCTTTATGTCTGTCTGTGCCTGTCTGTATGTCTGTCTGACAGTCTGACTGTCTGTCTGTCTGTCTGTCTGTCTGTCTGTCTGTCTGTCTGTCTGTCTGTCTGTCTGTCGGTGTCTGTCTGTATGTCTGACTGTATGACTGTCT
>CASCKD010000118.1:1507500-1510000 GCA_949152435.1 Gastracanthus pulcherrimus | reverse complement strand
GTCTGTGTCTGTCTGTATGTCTGTGTGTGTCTGTCTGTCTGTCTGTCTGACAGTCTGTCTGACAGTCTGTCTGTCAGTCTGCCTGTCTGTCTGCCTGTCTGTCTGTGTATATCTATCTGTCTGTCTGTTTGTCTGTGTATATATATCTGTCTGCCTGTCTGTCTGTATGTCTGTCTGTCTGTCTATCGGTCTGCCAGTCTGTGTCTGTCTGTATGTCTGTGTCTGTCTGTCTGTCTCTCTTTATGTCTGTCTGTGTCTGTCTGTATGTCTGTCTGTGTCTGTCTGTCTGTCTGTCTGACAGTCTGTCTGTCAGACTGCCTGTCTGTCTGCCTGTCTGTCTGTGTATATCTATCTGTCTGTCTGTCTGTCTGTGTATATATATCTGTCTGTCTGTCTGTCTGTCTGTCTGTCTCTCTTTATGTCTGTCTGTGTCTGTCTGTATGTCTGTCTGACAGTCTGTCTGTGTCTGTCTGTATGTCTGTCTGACAGTCTGTCTGACAGTCTGTCTGTCAGTCTGCCTGTCTGTCTGCCTGTCTGTCTGTGTATATCTATCTGTCTGTCTGTCTGTCTGTGTATATATATCTGTCTGTATGTCTGTCTGTCTGTCTGTCTGTCGGTGTCTGTCTGTCTGTCTGTCTGTCTGTCTGTCGGTCTGTCTGTGTCTGTCGGTCTGTCTGTGTCTGTCTGTCTGTCTGTCTGTCTGTCTGTCTGTGTATATCTATCTGTCTGTCTGTCTGTGTATATCTATCTGTCTGTCAGTGTCTGTCTGTCTGTCTGTCTGTCTGTCTGTCTGTCTGTCTGTCTGTCTGTCTGTCTGTCTGTCTGTCTGTCTGTCGGTGTCTGTCTGTCTGTCTGTCTGTCTGTCTGTCGGTCTGTCTGTGTCTGTCTGTCTGTCTGTCGGTCTGTCTGTGTCTGTCTGTCTGTCTGTCTGTCTGTCGGTGTCTGTCTGTCTGTCTGTCTGTCTGTCTGTCTGTCTGTCTGTCTGTCGGTCTGTCTGTATCTGTCTGTCTGTCTGACTGTCTGTCTGTCTGTCTGTGTATATCTATCTGTCTGTCAGTGTCTGTCTGTCTGTCTGTCTGTATGTCTGTCTGTATGCCTGTCTGTCGGTGTCTGTCTGCCTGTCTGTCTGTCTGTCTGTCTGTCTGTCTGTCTGTCGGTCTGTCTGTGTCTGTCTGTCTGTCTGACTGTCTGTCTGTCTGTCTGTGTATATCTATCTGTCTGTCAGTGTCTGTCTGTCTGTCTGTCTGTCTGTCTGTCTGTCTGTCTGTCTGTCTGTCTGTCTGTCTGTCTGTCTATCTGTCTGTCTGTCTGTCTGTCAGTCTGTCTGACTGTCTGTCTGTCTGTCTGTGTATATCTATCTGTCTGTCTGTCTGTCTGTGTATATCTATCTGTCTGTCTGTCTGTGTATATCTATCTGTCTGTCAGTGTCTGTCTGTCTGTCTGTCTGTCTGTCTGTCTGTCTGTCTGTCTGTCTGTCTGTCTGTCTGTCTGTCTGTCTGTCTGTCTGTGTATATATATCTGTCTGTCTGTGTATATATATCCGTCTGTCTGTGTATATCTATCTGTCTGTCTGTCTGTCTGTCTGTCTGTCTGTCTGTCTGTCTGTCGGTGTCTGTCTGTATGTCTGACTGTCTGTCTGTCAGTCTGTCTGTCTGTCTGCCTGTCTGTCGGTGTCTGTCTGTCTGACTGTCTGTCTGTATGTCTGTCTGTCTGTCTGTCTGTCTGTCTGTCTGTCTGTCTGTCTGTCTGTCGGTGTCTGTCTGTCTGTCTGTATGTCTGTCTGTCTGTCTTTCTGTCTATCTGTCTGTCTGTCTGTCTGTCTGTCTGTCAGTCTGTGTATATCTATCTGTCTGTATGTGTAAATCTTTCTGTCTGTCTGTCTCTCCGTCTGTCTGTCGGTGTCTGTCTGTCTGTCTGTATGTCTGTCTGTCTGTCTGTCTGTGTATATATATCTGTCTGTCAGTGTCTGTCTGTCTGTCTCTCTTTATGTCTGTCTGTGTCTGTCTGTATGTCTGTCTGACAGTCTGACCGTCTTTCTGTCTGTCTGTCTGTCTGTCTGTCTGTCTGTCTGTCTGTCTGTCGGTGTCTGTCTGTATGTCTGACTGTCTGACTGTCTGTCTGTGTCTGTCTGTATGTCAGTGTCTGTCTGTCTGTCTCTCTTTATGTCTGTCTGTGTCTGTCTGTATGTCTGTCTGTGTCTGTCTGTCTGTCTGTCTAACAGTCTGTCTGACAGTCTGTCTGTCTAACAGTCTGTCTGACAGTCTGTCTGTCAGTCTGCCTGTCTGTCTGCCTGTCTGTCTGTGTATATCTATCTGTCTGTCTGTTTGTCTGTGTATATATATCTGTCTGCCTGTCTGTCTGTATGTCTGTCTGTCTGTCTATCGGTCTGCCAGTCTGTGTCTGTCTGTATGTCTGTGTCTGTCTGTCTGTCTCTCTTTATGTCTGTCTGTGTCTGTCTGTATGTCTGTCTGTGTCTGTCTGTCTGTCTGTCTGACAGTCT
>CASCKD010000118.1:1485000-1487500 GCA_949152435.1 Gastracanthus pulcherrimus | reverse complement strand
GTCTGTCTGTGTATATCTATCTGTCTGTCTGTCTGTCTGTGTATATCTATCTGTCTGCCTGTCTGTGTATATCTATCTGTCTGTCAGTGTCTGTCTGTCTGTCTGTCTGTCTGTCTGTCTGTCTGTCTGTCTGTCTGTCTGTCTGTCTGTCTGTCTGTCTGTCTGTGTATATATATCTGTCTGTCTGTGTATATATATCTGTCTGTCTGTGTATATATATCTGTCTGTCTGTGTATATATATATGTCTGTCTGTGTATATCTATCTGTCTGTCTATCTGTCTGTCTGTCTGTCTGTCTGTCTGTCTGTCGGTGTCTGTCTGTATGTCTGACTGTCTGTCTGTCAGTCTGTCTGTCTGTCTGCCTGTCTGTCGGTGTCTGTCTGTCTGACTGTCTGTCTGTATGTCTGTCTGTCTGTCTGTCTGTCTGTCTGTCTGTCTGTCTGTCTGTCTGTCTGTCTGTCTGTCTGTCGGTGTCTGTCTGTCTGTCTGTATGTCTGTCTGTCTGTCTTTCTGTCTATCTGTCTGTCTGTCTGTCTGTCTGTCAGTCTGTGTATATCTATCTGTCTGTATGTGTAAATCTTTCTGTCTGTCTGTCTCTCCGTCTGTCTGTCTGTGTCTGTCTGTCTGTCTGTATGTCTGTCTGTCTGTCTGTCTGTGTATATATATCTGTCTGTCAGTGTCTGTCTGTCTGTCTCTCTTTATGTCTGTCTGTGTCTGTCTGTATGTCTGTCTGACAGTCTGACTGTCTGTCTGTCTGTCTGTCTGTCTGTCTGTCTGTCTGTCTGTCTGTCTGACTGTCGGTGTCTGTCTGTATGTCTGACTGTCTGACTGTCTGTCTGTGTATATCTATCTGTCTGTCTGTTTGTCTGTGTATATATATCTGTCTGTCTGTCTGTCTGGATGTCTGTCTGTCTGTCTATAGGTCTGCCAGTCTGTGTCTGTCTGTCTGTCTGTCTCTCTTTATGTCTGTCTGTGTCTGTCTGTATGTCTGTCTGTGTCTGTATGTCTGTCTGTCTGACAGTCTGTCTGTCAGTCTGCCTGTCTGTCTGCCTGTCTGTCTGTGTATATCTATCTGTCTGTCTGTCTGTCTGTGTATATATATCTGTCTGTCTGTCTGTCTGTCTGTCTCTCTTTATGTCTGTCTGTGTCTGTCTGTATGTCTGTCTGACAGTCTGTCTGACAGTCTGTCTGTCAATCTGCCTGTCTGTCTGCCTGTCTGTCTGTGTATATCTATCTGTCTGTCTGTCTGTGTGTGTATATATATCTGTCTGTATGTCTGTCTGTCTGTCTGTCTGTCGGTGTCTGTCTGTCTGTCTGTCTGTCTGTCTGTCTGTCGGTCTGTCTGTGTCTGTCTGTCTGTCTGTCTGTCTGTCTGTCTGTCTGTCTGTCGGTCTGTCTGTGTCTGTCTGTCTGTCTGTCTGTCTGTCTGTCTGTCTGTGTATATCTATCTATCTGTCTGTCTGTGTATATCTATCTGTCTGTCAATGTCTGTCTGTCTGTCTGTCTGTCTGTCTGTCTGTCTGTCTGTCTGTCTGTCTGTCTGTCTGTCTGTCTGTCTGTCTGTCTGTCTGTCTGTCGATCTGTCTGTCTGTCTGTCTGTCTGTCTGTCTGTCTATCTGTCTGCCTGTCTGTCTGCCTGTCTGTCTGTGTATATCTATCTGTCTGTCTGTCGGTCTGTCTGTCTGCCTGACTGTCTGTCTGTCTGCCTGTCTGTCTGTGTATATCTATCTGTCTGTCTGTCTGTCTGTGTATATATATCTGTCTGTCTGTCTGTCAGTGTCTGTCTGTCTGTCTGTCTGTATGTCTGTCTGTCTGTCTGTCTGTCGGTGTCTGTCTGTCTGTCTGTCTGTCTGTCTGTCTGTCTGTCGGTCTGTCTGTGTCTGTCTGTCTGTCTGACTGTCTGTCTGTCTGTCTGTGTATATCTATCTGTCTGTCAGTGTCTGTCTGTCTGTCTGTCTGTCTGTCTGTCTGTCTGTCTGTCTGTCTGTCTGTCTGTGTGTCTGTCTGTCTATCTGTCTGTCTGTCTGTCTCTCAGTCTGTCTGACTGTCTGTCTGTCTGTCTGTGTATATCTATCTGTCTGTCTGTCTGTCTGTGTATATCTATCTGTCTGCCTGTCTGTGTATATCTATCTGTCTGTCAGTGTCTGTCTGTCTGTCTGTCTGTCTGTCTGTCTGTCTGTCTGTCTGTCTGTCTGTCTGTCTGTCTGTCTGTCTGTCTGTCTGTCTGTGTATATATATCTGTCTGTCTGTGTATATATATCTGTCTGTCTGTGTATATATATCTGTCTGTCTGTGTATATATATCTGTCTGTCTGTGTATATCTATCTGTCTGTCTATCTGTCTGTCTGTCTGTCTGTCTGTCTGTCTGTCGGTGTCTGTCTGTATGTCTGACTGTCTGTCTGTCAGTCTGTCTGTCTGTCTGCCTGTCTGTCGGTGTCTGTCTGTCTGACTGTCTGTCTGTATGTCTGTCTGTCTGTCTGTCTGTCTGTCTGTCTGTCT
>CASCKD010000118.1:1395000-1397500 GCA_949152435.1 Gastracanthus pulcherrimus | reverse complement strand
GTCTGTCTATCGGTCTGCCAGTCGGTGTCTATCGGTCTGTCTGTCTGTGTATATATATATCTGTCTGTCTGTGTATATCTATCTGTCTGTCTGTCAGTCTGTCTGTCTGTCTGCCTGTCTGTCTGTGTATATCTATCTGTCTGTCTGTCTGTCTGTATATATATCTGTCTGTCTGTGTATATCTATCTATCTGTCTGTCTGTCTGTCTGTGTATATATATCTGTCTGTCTGTGTATATATATCTGTCTGTCTGTGTATATATATCTGTCTGTCTGTGTATATATATCTGTCTGTCTGTGTATATATATCTGTCTGTCTGTGTATATATATCTGTCTGTCTGTGTATATCTATCTGTATGTCTGTCTGTCTGTCTGTCTGTCTGTCTGTCTGTCTGTCTGTCTGTCTGTCTGTCTGTCTGTCGGTGTCTGTATGTATGTCTGACTGTCTGACTGTCTGTCTGTATGTTTTGTCTGTCGGTGTCTGTCTGTATGTCTGTCTGTCTGTCTGTCTGTCTGTCGGTGTCTGTCTGTTAGTGTCTGTATGTCTGTCTGTCTGTCTGTCTGTCAGTCTGTCTGTCTGTCTGCCTGTCTGTCTGTCTGTCTGTCTGTCTGTCTGTCGGTGTCTGTCTGTATGTCTGACTGTCTGACTGTCTGTCTGTGTCTATCTGTATGTCTGTGTCTGTCTGTCTGTCTCTCTTTATGTCTGTCTGTGTCTGTCTGTATGTCTGTCTGTGTCTGTCTGTCTGTCTGTCTGACAGTCTGTCTGTCAGTCTGCCTGTCTGTCTGCCTGTCTATCTGTGTATATTTATCTGTCTGTCTGTCTGTCTGTGTATATATATCTGTCTGTCTGTGTATATCTATCTGTCTGTCTGTCAGTTTGTCTGTCTGTCTGCCTGTCTGTCTGTGTATATCTATCTGTCTGTCTGTCTGTCTGTATATATATCTGTCTGTCTGTGTATATCTATCTATCTGTCTGTCTGTCTGTCTGTGTATATATATCTGTCTGTCTGTGTATATATATCTGTCTGTCTGTGTATATATATCTGTCTGTCTGTGTATATCTATCTGTCTGTCTGTCTGTCTGTCTGTCTGTCTGTCTGTCTGTCTGTCTGTCTGTCTGTCTGTCTGTCGGTGTCTGTCTGTATGTCTGACTGTGTGACTGTCTGTCTGTATGTTTTGTCTGTCGGTGTCTGTCTGTATGTCTGTCTGTCTGTCTGTCTGTCGGCGTCTGCCTGTTAGTGTCTGTCTGTCTGTCTGTCTGTCTGTCTGTCGGTGTCTGTCTTTCTGTCTGTCTGTCTGTCTGTCTGTCTGCCTGTCTGTGTCCGTCTGTATGTCTGTCTGTCTGTCTGTCTGTCGGTGTCTGCCTGTCTGTCTGTCTGTCTGTCTGTCTGTCGGTGTCTGTCTGTCTGTCTGTCTGTCTGTCTGCGTCTGTCTGTCTGTCTGTCTGTCTGTCTGTCTGTCTGTCTGTCTGTCTGTCTGTCTGTCTGTCTGACTGTGTATATCTATCTGTCTGTCTGTGTATATCTATCTGTCTGTCTGTCGGTGTCTGTCTGTATGTCTGTCTGTCTGTCTGTCTGTCGGTGTCTGTCTGTCTGTCTGTCTGTCTGTCTGCGTCTGTCTGTCTGTCTGTCTGTCTGTCTGTCTGTCTGTCTGTCTGTGTATATATATCTGTCTGTCTGTGTATATCTATCTGTCTGTCTGTCAGTCTGTCTGTCTGTCTGCCTGTCTGTCTGTCTGTCTGTCTGTCTGTCTGTCGGTGTCTGTCTGTATGTCTGACTGTCTGACTGTCTGTGTCTGTCTGTATGTCTGTGTCTGTCTGTCTGCCTGTCTGTCTGTCTGTCTGTCTATCGGTCTGCCAGTCGGTGTCTATCGGTCTGTCTGTCTGTCTGTGTATATCTATCTGTCTGTCTGTGTATATCTATCTGTCTCTCTGTCAGTCTGTCTGTCTGTCTGCCTGTCTGTCTGTGTATATCTATCTGTCTGTCTGTCTGACTGTGTATATATATCTGTCTGTCTGTCTGTCTGTGTATATCTATCTGTCTGTCTGTCTGTCTGTCTGTGTCTGTCTGTATGTCTGTGTCTGTCTGTCTGTCTCTCTTTATGTCTGTCTGTATCTGTCTGTCTGTCTGTCTGTCTGTCTGTCAGTCTGTCTGTCTGTCTGCCTGTCTGTCGGTGTCTGTCTCTCCGTCTGTCTGTCGGTGTCTGTCTGTATGTCTGTCTGTCTGTCTGTCGGTGTCTGTCTGTCGGTGTCTGTCTGTCTGTCTGTCTGTATGCCTGCCTGTCTGTCTGACGGTGTCTGTCTGTCGGTGTCTGTCTGTCTGTCTGTCTCTCTGTCGGTGTCTGTCTGTCTGTCTGTCTGTCTGTCTGTCTTTCTGTCTGTCTGTCTGTCTGTCTGTGTATATCTATCTGTCTGTCGGTGTCTGTCTGCCTGTCTGTCTGTCTGTCTGTCTGTCTGTCTGTCTGTCTGTCTTTCTGTCTGTCTGTCTGTCTGTCTGTCTGT
>CASCKD010000118.1:1342500-1345000 GCA_949152435.1 Gastracanthus pulcherrimus | reverse complement strand
CTGTCTGTCTATGTATATCTATCTGTCTGTCTGTCTGTCTGTCTGTGTATATATATATCTGTCTGTCTGTGTATATATATCTGTCTGTCTGTGTATATCTATCTGTCTGTCTGTCTGTCTGCCTGTCTGTCTGTCTGTCTGTCTGTCGGTGTCTGTCTGTTGGTGTCTGTCTGTCTGTCTGTCTGTCTGTCTGTCTGTCGGTGTCTGTCTTTCTGTCGGTCTGTCTGTCTGTCTGTCTGTCTGTGTATATCTATCTGTCTGCCTGTGTATATCTATCTGTCTGTCTGTCTGTCTGTCTCTCTATCTGTCTGTCGGTGTCTGTCTGTATGTCTGTCTGTCTGTCTGTCTGTCGGTGTCTGTCTGTCGGTCTGTCAGTCAGTCTGTCTGTCTGACAGTCTGTCTGTCTGTCTGTCTGTCTGTCTGTCTGTCTGTATGTCTGTGTCTGTCTGTCTGTCTGTCTGTCTGTCTGTCTGTGTATATCTATCTGTCTGACTGTCTGTCTGTGTATATCTATCTATATGTCTGTTTATATCTATGTGTCTGTCTGTATGTCTGTCTGTCTGTCTGTCTGTCTGTCTGTCTGTCTGTCTGTCTGTCTGTCTGTGTATATCTATCTGTCTGTCTGTGTATATCTATCTGTCTGTCTGTGTATATCTATCTGTCTGTCTGTCGGTGTCTGTCTGTATGTCTGTCTGTCTGTCTGTCGGTGTCTGTCTGTCTGTCTGTGTGTCTGTCTGTCTATCTGTCTGCGTCTGTCTGTCTGTCTGTCTGTCTGTCTGTGTATATATATATATCTGTCTGTCTGTGTATATCTATCTGTCTGTCTGTCAGTCTATCTGTCTGTCTGCCTGTCTGTCTGTCTGTCTGTCTGTCTGTCGGTGTCTGTCTGTATGTCTGACTGTCTGACTGTCTGTCTGTGTCTGTCTGTATGTCTGTGTCTGTCTGTCTGTCTCTCTTTATGTCTGTCTGTGTCTGTCTGTATGTCTGTCTGTGTCTGTCTGTCTGTCCGTCTGTCTGTCTGTCTGTCAGTCTGTCTGTCTGTCTGCCTGTCTGTCTGTCTGTCTGTGTATATATATCTGTCTGACTGTGTATATCTATCTGTCTGTCTGTCTGTATGTCTGTGTCTGTCTGTCTGTCTCGCTTTATGTCTGTCTGTGTCTGTCTGTATGTCTGTCTGTGTCTGTCTGTCTGTCCGTCTGTCTGTCTGTCTGTCAGTCTGTCTGTCTGTCTGCCTGTCTGTCTGTCTGTCTGTGTATATATATCTGTCTGACTGTGTATATCTATCTGTCTGTCTGTCTGTCTGTCTGTCTGTCTGTCTGTCTGTCTGTCTGTCGGTGTCTGTCTGTATGTCTGACTGTCCGACCGTCTGTCTGTATGTCTGTCTGTCTGTCTGTCTGTCTGTCTGTCTGTCTGTCTGTCGGTGTCTGTCTGTCTGTGTATATCTATCTGTCTGTCTGTCTGTCTGTGTATATATATCTGTCTGACTGTGTATATCTATCTGTCTGTCTGTCTGTCTGTCTGTCTGTCTGTCTGTCTGTCTGTCTGTCTGTCTGTCGGTGTCTGTCTGTATGTCTGACTGTCTGACTGTCTGTCTGTCGGTGTCTGTCTGTCGGTGTATGTCTGTCCATCTGTCTGTCGGTGTCTGTCTGTATGTCTGTCTGTCTGTCTGTCGGTGTCTGTCTGTCGGTGTCTGTCTGTCTGTCTGTCAGTCTGCCTGTCTGTCTGTCGGTGTCTGTCTGTCGGTGTATGTCTGTCTGTCAGTCTGTCGGTGTCTGTCTGTCTGTCTGTCTGTCTGTGTATATCTATCTGTCTGTCTGTGTATATCTATCTGTCTGTCTGTATGTGTCTGTCTGTATGTCTGTCAGTCTGTCTGTCTGTCGGTGTCTGTCTGTCTGTCTGTCTGTCTGTCGGTGTCTGTCTGTATGTCTGACTGTCTGACTGTCTGTCTGTGTCTGTCTGTATGTCTGTGTCTGTCTGTCTGTCTCTCTATATGTCTGTCTGTGTCTGTCCGTATGTCAGTCTGTCTGTCTGTCGGTGTCTGTCAGTCTGTCTGTCAGTCTGCCTGTCTGTCTGCCTGTCTGTCTGTGTATATCTATCTGTCTGTCTGTCTGTCTGTGTATATATATGTGTCTGTCTGTGTATATCTATCTGTCTGTCTGTCAGTCTGTCTGTCTGTCTGTCTGCCTGTCTGTCTGTGTATATCTATCTGTCTGTCTGTGTATATATATCTGTCTGTCTGTGTATATATATCTGTCTGTCTGTCTCTCTATATGTCTGTCTGTGTCTGTCCGTATGTCTGTCTGTGTCTGTCTGTCTGTCTGTCTGTCAGTCTGTCTGTCAGTCTGCCTGTCTGTCTGCCTGTCTGTCTGTGTATATCTATCTGTCTGTCTGTCTGTCTGTGTATATATATGTGTCTGTCTGTGTATATCTATCTGTCTGTCTGTCAGTCTGTCTGTCTGTCTGTCTGCCTGTCTGTCTGTGTATATCTATCTGTCTGTCT
>CASCKD010000118.1:1175000-1177500 GCA_949152435.1 Gastracanthus pulcherrimus | reverse complement strand
CTGTCTGTCTGCCTGTCTGTCTGTCTGTCTGTCTGTCTGTCTGTCTGTCTGTCTGTCTGTCTGTCGGTGTCTGTCTGTATGTCTGACTGTCTGACTGTCTGTCTGTGTCTGTCTGTATGTCTGTGTCTGTCTGTCTGTCTCTCTTTATGTCTGTCTGTGTCTATCTGTATGTCTGTCTGTGTCTGTCTGTCTGTCTGTCTGTCTGTCTGTCTGTCTGTCTGTCTGTCCGTCTGTCTGTCTGTCTGTGTATATCTATCTGTCTGTCTGTGTATATCTATCTGTCTGTGTATATCTATCTGTCTGTCTGTCGGTGTCTGTCTGTATGTCTGTCTGTCTGTCTGTCTGTCGGTGTTTGTCTGTCTGTCTGTCTGTCTGTCTGTCTGCGTCTGTCTGTCTGTCTGTCTGTCTGTCTGTGTATATATATCTGTCTGTCTGTGTATATCTATCTGTCTGTCTGTCAGTCTGTCTGTCTGTCTGCCTGTCTGTCTGTCTGTCTGTCTGTCGGTGTTTGTCTGTCTGTCTGTCTGTCTGTCTGCGTCTGTCTGTCTGTCTGTCTGTCTGTGTATATATATCTGTCTGTCTGTGTATATCTATCTGTCTGTCTGTCAGTCTGTCTGTCTGTCTGCCTGTCTGTCTGTCTGTCTGTCTGTCTGTCTGTCTGTCTGTCGGTGTCTGTCTGTATGTCTGTCTGTCTGACTGTCTGTCTGTGTCTGTCTGTATGTCTGTGTCTGTCTGTCTGTCTCACTTTATGGCTGTCTGACGGTGTCTGTCTGTATGTCTGACTGTCTGACTGTCTGTCTGTGTCTGTCTGTATGTCTGTGTCTGTCTGTCTGTCTCTCTTTATGTCTGTCTGTGTCTGTCTGTATGTCTGTCTGTGTCTGTCTGTCTGTCCGTCTGTCTGTCTGTCTGTCAGTCTGTCTGTCTGTCTGCCTGTCTGTCTGTCTGTCTGTGTATATATATCTGTCTGTCTGTCAGTCTGTCTGTCTGTCTGCCTGTATGTCTGTGTATATCTATCTGTCTGTCTGTCTGTCTGTGTATATATATCTGTCTGTCTGTGTATATATATCTGTCTGTCTGTGTATATATATCTGTCTGTCTGTGTATATCTATCTGTCTGTCTGTCTGTCAGTCTGTCTGACTGTCTGTCTGTCTGTCTGTGTCTGTCTGTCTGTCTCTCTTTATGTCTGTCTGTGTCTGTCTGTATGTCTGTGTATATCTATCTGTCTGTCTGTCTGTCTGTCTGTCTGTCTGTCTGTCTGTCGGTGTCTGTCTGTATGTCTGACTGTCTGACTGTCTGTCTGTATGTCTGTCTGTCTGTCTGTCTGTCTGTCTGTCTGTCTATCTGTCTGTCGGTGTCTGTATTTCTGTCGGTCTGTCTGTCTGTCTGTCTATCTGTATATATCTATCTGTCTGTCTGTGTATATCTATCTGTCTGTCTGTCTCTCTGTCTGTCTGTCGGTGTCTGTCTGTCTGTCTGTCTGTCGGTCTGTCTGTGTCTGTCTGTCTGTCTGTCTGTCTGTCTGTCTGTCTGTGTATATCCATCTGTCTGTCAGTGTCTGTCTGTCTGTCTGTCAGTCTGTCTGTCAGTCTGCCTGTCTGTCTGTCTATCTGTCTGTGTATATCTATCTGTCTGTCAGTGTCTGTCTGTCTGTCTGTCAGTCTGTCTGTCAGTCTGCCTGTCTGTCTGCCTGTCTGTCTGTGTATATCTATCTGTCTGTCTGTCTGTCTGTGTATATCTATATATATGTCTGTCTGTCTGTTGTGTATATATATCTGTCTGTCTGTGTATATATATATCTGTCTGTCTGTGTATATATATCTGTCTGTCTGTGTATATAAATCTGTCTGTCTGTGTATATCTATCTGTCTGTCTGTCTGTCTGTCTGTCTGTCTGTCTGTCGGTGTCTGTCTGTATGTCTGACTGTCTGACTGTCTGTCTGTATGTTTTGTCTGTCGGTGTCTGTCTGTATGTCTGTCTGTCTGTCTGTCTGTCTGTCGGTGTCTGTCTGTTGGTGTCTGTCTGTCTGTCTGTCTGTCTATCTGTCTGTCGGTGTCTGTCTTTCTGTCGGTCTGTCTGTCTGTCTGTCTGTCTGTGTATATCTATCTGTCTGTCTGTGTATATCTATCTGTCTGTCTGTCTGTCTGTCTCTCTGTCTGTCTGTCGGTGTCTGTCTGTATGTCTGTCTGTCTGTCTGTCTGTCGGTGTCTGTCTGTCTGTCTGTCTGTCTGTCTGTCTGTCTGTCTGTCTGTCTGTCTGTGTATATCTATCTGTCTGTCTGTGTATATCTATCTGTCTGTCTGTCGGTGTCTGTCTGTATGTCTGTCTGTCTGTCTGTCGGGGTTTTTTCTGTCTGTCTGTCTGTCTGTCTGTCTGCGTCTGTCTGTCTGTCTGTCTGTCTGTCTGTGTATATATATCTGTCTGTCTGTGTATATCTATCTGTCTGTCTGTCAGTCTGTCTGTCTGTCTGCCTGTCTGTCTGTCTGTCTGTCTGTCTGTCTG
>CASCKD010000118.1:1122500-1127500 GCA_949152435.1 Gastracanthus pulcherrimus | reverse complement strand
CTGTCTGTATGTCTGTATGTCTGTCTGTCTGTCTGTCTGTCTGTCTGTCTGTCTGTCGGTGTCTGTCTGTATGTCTGTCTGTGTGTCTGTCTGTCTGTGTCTGTCTGTATGTCTGTGTCTGTCTGTCTGTCTCTCTTTATGTCTGTCTGTGTCTGTCTGTATGTCTGTCTGTGTCTGTCTGTCTGTCTGTATGTCTGTATGTCTGTCTGTCTGTCTGTCTGTCTGTCTGTCAGTCTGTCTGTCTGTCTGTCTGTCTGTCTGTCTGTCTGTCTGTCTGTCTGTCTGTCTGTCTATCTGTGTATATCTATCTGTCTGTCTGTCTGTATGTCTGTATGTCTGTCTGTCTGTCTGTCTGTCTGTCTGTCTGTCTGTCGGTGTCTGTCTGTATGTCTGTCTGTGTGTCTGTCTGTCTGTGTCTGTCTGTATGTCTGTGTCTGTCTGTCTGTCTCTCTTTATGTCTGTCTGTGTCTGTCTGTATGTCTGTCTGTGTCTGTCTGTCTGTCTGTCTGTCTGTCTGTCTGTCTGTCTGTCAGTCTGTCTGTCTGTCTGCCTGTCTGTCTGTGTCTGTCTGTCGGTGTCTGTCTATCTGTTTGTCTGTCTGTCGGTGTCTGTCTGTCTGTCTGTCTGTCTGTCTTTCTGTCTGTCTGTCTGTCTATCTGTGTATATCTATCTGTCTGTCGGTGTCTGTCTGTCTGTCTGTCTGTCTGTCGGTGTCTGTCTGTCTGTCTGTCTGTCTGTCGGTGTCTGTCTGTATGTCTGTCTGTCTGACTGTCTGTCTGTGTATATCTATCTGTCTGTCTGTCAGTCTATCTGTCTGTCTGCCTGTCTGTCTGTGTATATCTATCTGTCTGTCTGTCTGTCTGTGTATATATATCTGTCTGTCTGTGTATATCTATCTGTCTGTCTGTCTGTCTGTCTGTCTGTCTGTCTGTCTGTCTGTCGGTGTCTGTCTGTATGTCTGACTGTCTGACTGTCTGTCTGTATGTCTGTCTGTCTGTCTGTCTGTCTGTCTGTCTGTCTGTCTGTCTGTCTGTCTGTCTGTGTATATCTATCTGTCTGTCTGTGTTTATCTATCTATCTGTCTGTCTGTCTGTCTCTCTGTCTGTCTGTCGGTGTCTGTCTGTATGTCTGTCTGTCTGTCTGTCTGTCGGTGTCTGTCTGTCGGTCTGTCAGTCTGTCTGTCTGTCTGTCAGTCTGTATGTCTGTCTGTCTGTCTGTCTGTCTGTCTGTGTATATCTATCTGTCTGTCTGTGTATATCTATCTGTCTGTCTGTATGTGTCTGTCTGTATGTCTGTCTGTCTGTCTGTCTGTCGGTGTCTGTCTGTCTGTCAGTCTGTCTGTCTGTCTGCCTGTCTGTCTGTCTGTCTGTCTGTCTGTCTGTCTGTCGGTGTCTGTCTGTCCGTCGGTGTCTGTCTGTATGTCTGACTGTCTGACTGTCTGTCTATGTCTGTCTGTATGTCTGTGTCTGTCTGTCTGTCTCTCTTTATGTCTGTCTGTGTCTGTCTGTATGTCTGTCTGTGTCTGTCTGTCTGTCTGTCTGTCTGTCTGTCAGTCTGTCTGTCTGTCTGCCTGTCTGTCTGTGTATATCTATCTGCCTGTCTGTCTGTCTGTGTATATATATCTGTCTGTCTGTGTATATCTATCTGTCTCTCTGTCAGTCTGTCTGTCTGTCTGCCTGTCTGTCTGTGTATATCTATCTGTCTGTCTGTCTGTCTGTGTATATATATCTGTCTGTTTGTGTATATCTATCTGTCTGTCTGACGGTGTCTGTCTGTATGTCTGACTGTCTGACTGTCTGTCTGTATGTCTGTCTGTCTGTCTGTCTGTCTGTCGGTCTGTCTGTCGGTGTCTGTCTGTATGTCTGACTGTCTGACTGTCTGTCTGTATGTTATGTCTGTCGGTGTCTGTCTGTATATCTATCTGTCTGTCTATCTGTCTGTCTCTCTGTCTGTCTGTCGGTGTCTGTCTGTATGTCTGTCTGTCTGTCTGTCTGTCGGTGTCTGTCTGTCGGTATGTCAGTCTGTCTGTCTGTCTGTCAGTCTGTCTGTCTGTCTGTCGGTGTTTATCTATCTATCTGTCTGTTTATATCTATCTTTCTGTCTGTATGTCTGTCTGTCTGTCTGTCGGTGTCTGTCTGTATGTCTGTCTGTCTGTCTGTCTGTCGGTGTCTGTCTGTCGGTATGTCAGTCTGTCTGTCTGTCTGTCAGTCTGTCTGTCTGTCTGTCGGTGTTTATCTATCTATCTGTCTGTGTATATCTATCTGTCTGTCTGTGTATATCTATCTGTCTGTCTGTCTGCCTGTCTGTCTGTCTGTCTGTATGTCTGTCTGTCTGTCTGTCTGTATGTCTGTCTGTTTGTCTGTCTGTCTGTCTGTGTATATCTATCTGTCTGTCTGTGTATATCTGTCTGTCTGTCTGTATTTGTCTGTCTGTATGTCTGTCTGTCTGTCAGTCTGTCTGTCTGTCTGCCTGTCTGTCTGTCTGTCTGTCTGTCTGTCTGTCTGTCGGTGTCTGTCTGTCCGTCGGTGTCTGTCTGTATGTCTGACTCTCTGACTGTCTGTCTATGTCTGTCTGTATGTCTGTGTCTGTCTGTCTGTCTCTCTTTATGTCTGTCTGTGTCTGTCTGTATGTCTGTCTGTGTCTGTCTGTCTGTCTGTCTGTCTGTCTGTCAGTCTGTCTGTCTGTCTGCCTGTCTGTCTGTGTATATCTATCTGCCTGTCTGTCTGTCTGTGTATATATATCTGTCTGTCTGTGTATATCTATCTGTCTCTCTGTCAGTCTGTCTGTCTGTCTGCCTGTCTGTCTGTGTATATCTATCTGTCTGTCTGTCTGTCTGTGTATATATATCTGTCTGTCTGTGTATATCTATCTGTCTGTCTGTCTGACGGTGTCTGTCTGTATGTCTGACTGTCTGACTGTCTGTCTGTATGTCTGTCTGTCTGTCTGTCTGTCTGTCGGTGTCTGTCTGTATGTCTGACTGTCTGACTGTCTGTCTGTGTCTGTCTGTATGTCTGTGTCTATCTGTCTGTCTCTCTTTATGTCTGTCTGTGTCTGTCTGGCTGTGTATATATATCTGTCTGTCTGTGTATATCTATCTGTCTGCCTGTCAGTCTGTCTGTCTGTCTGCCTGTCTGTCTGTGTATATCTATCTGTCTGTCTGTCTGTCTGTATATATATCTGTCTGTCTGTGTATATCTATCTATCTGTCTGTCTGTCTGTCTGTGTATATATATCTGTCTGTCTGTGTATATATATCTGTCTGTCTGTGTATATATATCTGTCTGTCTGTGTATATATATCTGTCTGTCTGTGTATATATATCTGTCTGTCTGTGTATATCTATCTGTCTGTCTGTCTGTCTGTCTGTCTGTCTGTCTGTCTGTCTGTCTGTCTGTCTGTGTATATCTATCTGTCTGTCTGTCTGTCTGTCTGTCTGTCTGTCTGTCTGTCTGTCTGTCTGTCTGTCTGTCGGTGTCTGTCTGTATGTCTGACTGTCTGACTGTCTGTCTGTATGTTTTGTCTGTCGGTGTCTGTCTGTATATCTATCTGTCTGTCTATCTGTCTGTCTCTCTGTCTGTCTGTCGGTGTCTGTCTGTCGGTATGTCAGTCTGTCTGTCTGTCTGTCAGTCTGTCTGTCTGTCTGTCGGTGTTTATCTATCTATCTGTCTGTTTATATCTATCTTTCTGTCTGTATGTCTGTCTGTCTGTCTGTCTGTCTGTCTGTCTGTCTGTCTGTCTGTCTGTGTATATCTATCTGTCTGTCTGTGTATATCTATCTGTCTGTCTGTCGGTGTCTGTCTGTATGTCTGCCTGTCTGTCTGTCTGTCGGTGTCTGTCTGTCTGTCTGTCTGTCTGTCTGTCTGCGTCTGCCTGTCTGTGTATATCTATCTGTCTGTCTGTCTGTCTGTCTCTCTGTCTGTCTGTCGGTGTCTGTCCGTATGTCTGTCTATCTGTCTGTCTGTCGGTGTCTGTCTGTCGGTCTGTCAGTCTGTCTGTCTGTCTGTCTGTCTGTGTATATATATATATCTGTCTGTCTGTGTATATCTATCTGTCTGTCTATCAGTCTGTCTGTCTGTCTGCCTGTCTGACTGTCTGTCTGTCTGTCTGTCTGTCTGTCTGTCGGTGTCTGTCTGTCTGTCTGTCTGTCTGTCTGTCTGTCTGTCTTTCTGTCTGTCGGTGACTGTCTGTATGTCTGTCTGTCTGTCTGTCTGTCGGTGTCTGTCTGTCGGTCTGTCAGTCTGTCTGTCTGTCGGTGTCTGTCTGTCTGTCTGTGTATATCTATCTGTTTGTGTACATCTATCTGTCTGACTGTCTGTCTGTGTATATCTATCTATCTGTCTGTCTGTATGTCTGTATGTCTGTCTGTCTGTCGGTCTGTCTGTCTGTCTGTCTGTGTATATCTATCTGTCTGTCTGTGTATATCTATCTGTCTGTCTGTGTATATCTATCTGTCTGTCTGTCGGTGTCTGTCTGTATGTCTGTCTGTCTGTCTGTCTGTCGGTGTCTGTCTGTCTGTCTGTCTGTCTGTCTGTCTGTCTGTCTGTCTGTCTGTCTGTCGGTGTCTGTCTGTATGTCTGTCTGTCTGTGTGTCTGTCTGTGTCTGTCTGTATGTCTGTGTCTGTCTGTCTGTCTCTCTTTATGTCTGTCTGTGTCTGTCTGTCTGTCTGTCTGTCTGTCTGTCTGTCAGTCTGTCTGTCTGTCTGCCTGTCTGTCGGTGTCTGTCTGTCGGTGTCTGTCTATCTGTTTGTCTGTCTGTCGGTGTCTGTCTGTCTGTCTGTCTGTCTGTCTTTCTGTCTGTCTGTCGGTGTCTGTCTGTATGTCTGTCTGTCTGACTGTCTGTCTGTGTCTGTCTGTATGTCTGTGTCTGTCTGTCTGTCTCTCTTTATGTCTGTATGTGTCTGTCTGTATGTCTGTCTGTGTCTGTCTGTGTATATCTATCTGTCTGTCGGTGTCTGTCTGTCTGTCTGTGTATATCTATCTGTGTGTCTGTGTATATCTAT
>CASCKD010000118.1:1107500-1110000 GCA_949152435.1 Gastracanthus pulcherrimus | reverse complement strand
CTGTCTGTCTGTATGTCTGTCTGTCTGTCTGTCTGTCTGTCTGTCTGTCTGTCTGTCTGTCTGTCTGTCTGTCTGTCTGTGTATATCTATCTGTCTGTCTGTGTTTATCTATCTATCTGTCTGTCTGTCTGTCTCTCTGTCTGTCTGTCGGTGTCTGTCTGTATGTCTGTCTGTCTGTCTGTCTGTCGGTGTCTGTCTGTCGGTCTGTCAGTCTGTCTGTCTGTCTGTCAGTCTGTATGTCTGTCTGTCTGTCTGTCTGTCTGTCTGTGTATATCTATCTGTCTGTCTGTGTATATCTATCTGTCTGTCTGTATGTGTCTGTCTGTATGTCTGTCTGTCTGTCTGTCTGTCGGTGTCTGTCTGTCTGTCAGTCTGTCTGTCTGTCTGCCTGTCTGTCTGTCTGTCTGTCTGTCTGTCTGTCGGTGTCTGTCTGTCCGTCGGTGTCTGTCTGTATGTCTGACTGTCTGACTGTCTGTCTATGTCTGTCTGTATGTCTGTGTCTGTCTGTCTGTCTCTCTTTATGTCTGTCTGTGTCTGTCTGTATGTCTGTCTGTGTCTGTCTGTCTGTCTGTCTGTGTGTCTGTCAGTCTGTCTGTCTGTCTGCCTGTCTGTCTGTGTATATCTATCTGCCTGTCTGTCTGTCTGTGTATATATATCTGTCTGTCTGTGTATATCTATCTGTCTCTCTGTCAGTCTGTCTGTCTGTCTGCCTGTCTGTCTGTGTATATCTATCTGTCTGTCTGTCTGTCTGTGTATATATATCTGTCTGTTTGTGTATATCTATCTGTCTGTCTGACGGTGTCTGTCTGTATGTCTGACTGTCTGACTGTCTGTCTGTATGTCTGTCTGTCTGTCTGTCTGTCTGTCGGTCTGTCTGTCGGTGTCTGTCTGTATGTCTGACTGTCTGACTGTCTGTCTGTATGTTATGTCTGTCGGTGTCTGTCTGTATATCTATCTGTCTGTCTATCTGTCTGTCTCTCTGTCTGTCTGTCGGTGTCTGTCTGTATGTCTGTCTGTCTGTCTGTCTGTCGGTGTCTGTCTGTCGGTATGTCAGTCTGTCTGTCTGTCTGTCAGTCTGTCTGTCTGTCTGTCGGTGTTTATCTATCTATCTGTCTGTTTATATCTATCTTTCTGTCTGTATGTCTGTCTGTCTGTCTGTCGGTGTCCGTCTGTATGTCTGTCTGTCTGTCTGTCTGTCGGTGTCTGTCTGTCGGTATGTCAGTCTGTCTGTCTGTCTGTCAGTCTGTCTGTCTGTCTGTCGGTGTTTATCTATCTATCTGTCTGTGTATATCTATCTGTCTGTCTGTGTATATCTATCTGTCTGTCTGTCTGCCTGTCTGTCTGTCTGTCTGTCTGTATGTCTGTCTGTCTGTCTGTCTGTATGTCTGTCTGTTTGTCTGTCTGTCTGTCTGTGTATATCTATCTGTCTGTCTGTGTATATCTGTCTGTCTGTCTGTATTTGTCTGTCTGTATGTCTGTCTGTCTGTCAGTCTGTCTGTCTGTCAGTCTGTCTATCTGTCTGCCTGTCTGTCTGTGTATATCTATCTGCCTGTCTGTCTGTCTGTGTATATATATCTGTCTGTCTGTGTATATCTATCTGTCTCTCTGTCAGTCTGTCTGTCTGTCTGCCTGTCTGTCTGTGTATATCTATCTGTCTGTCTGTCTGTCTGTGTATATATATCTGTCTGTCTGTGTATATCTATCTGTCTGTCTGTCTGACGGTGTCTGTCTGTATGTCTGACTGTCTGACTGTCTGTCTGTATGTCTGTCTGTCTGTCTGTCTGTCTGTCGGTGTCTGTCTGTATGTCTGACTGTCTGACTGTCTGTCTGTGTCTGTCTGTATGTCTGTGTCTATCTGTCTGTCTCTCTTTATGTCTGTCTGTGTCTGTCTGGCTGTGTATATATATCTGTCTGTCTGTGTATATCTATCTGTCTGCCTGTCAGTCTGTCTGTCTGTCTGCCTGTCTGTCTGTGTATATCTATCTGTCTGTCTGTCTGTCTGTATATATATCTGTCTGTCTGTGTATATCTATCTATCTGTCTGTCTGTCTGTCTGTGTATATATATCTGTCTGTCTGTGTATATATATCTGTCTGTCTGTGTATATATATCTGTCTGTCTGTGTATATATATCTGTCTGTCTGTGTATATATATCTGTCTGTCTGTGTATATCTATCTGTCTGTCTGTCTGTCTGTCTGTCTGTCTGTCTGTCTGTCTGTCTGTCTGTCTGTCTGTCGGTGTCTGTCTGTATGTCTGACTGTCTGACTGTCTGTCTGTATGTTTTGTCTGTCGGTGTCTGTCTGTATATCTATCTGTCTGTCTATCTGTCTGTCTCTCTGTCTGTCTGTCGGTGTCTGTCTGTATGTCTGTCTGTCTGTCTGTCTGTCGGTGTCTGTCTGTCGGTATGTCAGTCTGTCTGTCTGTCTGTCAGTCTGTCTGTCTGTCAGTCTGTCTGTCTGTCTGTCGGTGTTTATCTATCTATCTGTCTGTTTATATCT
>CASCKD010000118.1:1097500-1100000 GCA_949152435.1 Gastracanthus pulcherrimus | reverse complement strand
CTGTCGGTGTCTGTCTGTATGTATGTCTGTCTGACTGTCTGTCTGTGTCTGTCTGTATGTCTGTGTCTGTCTGGCTGTCACTCTTTATGTCTGTCTGTGTCTGTCTGAATGTCTGTCTGTGTCTGTCTGTCTGTCTGTCTGTCTGTCGGTGTCTGTCTGTATGTCTGTCTGTCTGACTGTCTGTCTGTGTCTGTCTGTATGTCTGTGTCTGTCTGTCTGTCTCTCTTTATGTCTGTATGTGTCTGTCTGTATGTCTGTCTGTGTCTGTCTGTGTATATCTATCTGTCTGTCGGTGTCTGTCTGTCTGTCTGGCTGTCTCTCTTTATGTCTGTCTGTGTCTGTCTGAATGTCTGTCTGTGTCTGTCTGTCTGTCTGTCTGTCTGTCGGTGTCTGTCTGTATGTCTGTCTGTCTGACTGTCTGTCTGTGTATATCTATCTGTCTGTCTGTCAGTCTATCTGTCTGTCTGCCTGTCTGTCTGTGTATATCTATCTGTCTGTCTGTCTGTCTGTGTATATATATCTGTCTGTCTGTGTATATCTATCTGTCTGTCTGTCTGTCTGTCTGTCTGTCTGTCTGTCTGTCTGTCGGTGTCTGTCTGTATGTCTGACTGTCTGACTGTCTGTCTGTATGTCTGTCTGTCTGTCTGTCTGTCTGTCTGTCTGTCTGTATGTCTGTCTGTCTGTCTGTCTGTCTGTCTGTCTGTCTGTCTGTCTGTCTGTCTGTCTGTCTGTCTGTGTATATCTATCTGTCTGTCTGTGTTTATCTATCTATCTGTCTGTCTGTCTGTCTCTCTGTCTGTCTGTCGGTGTCTGTCTGTATGTCTGTCTGTCTGTCTGTCTGTCGGTGTCTGTCTGTCGGTCTGTCAGTCTGTCTGTCTGTCTGTCAGTCTGTATGTCTGTCTGTCTGTCTGTCTGTCTGTCTGTGTATATCTATCTGTCTGTCTGTGTATATCTATCTGTCTGTCTGTATGTGTCTGTCTGTATGTCTGTCTGTCTGTCTGTCTGTCGGTGTCTGTCTGTCTGTCAGTCTGTCTGTCTGTCTGCCTGTCTGTCTGTCTGTCTGTCTGTCTGTCTGTCTGTCGGTGTCTGTCTGTCCGTCGGTGTCTGTCTGTATGTCTGACTGTCTGACTGTCTGTCTATGTCTGTCTGTATGTCTGTGTCTGTCTGTCTGTCTCTCTTTATGTCTGTCTGTGTCTGTCTGTATGTCTGTCTGTGTCTGTCTGTCTGTCTGTCTGTGTGTCTGTCAGTCTGTCTGTCTGTCTGCCTGTCTGTCTGTGTATATCTATCTGCCTGTCTGTCTGTCTGTGTATATATATCTGTCTGTCTGTGTATATCTATCTGTCTCTCTGTCAGTCTGTCTGTCTGTCTGCCTGTCTGTCTGTGTATATCTATCTGTCTGTCTGTCTGTCTGTGTATATATATCTGTCTGTTTGTGTATATCTATCTGTCTGTCTGACGGTGTCTGTCTGTATGTCTGACTGTCTGACTGTCTGTCTGTATGTCTGTCTGTCTGTCTGTCTGTCTGTCGGTCTGTCTGTCGGTGTCTGTCTGTATGTCTGACTGTCTGACTGTCTGTCTGTATGTTATGTCTGTCGGTGTCTGTCTGTATATCTATCTGTCTGTCTATCTGTCTGTCTCTCTGTCTGTCTGTCGGTGTCTGTCTGTATGTCTGTCTGTCTGTCTGTCTGTCGGTGTCTGTCTGTCGGTATGTCAGTCTGTCTGTCTGTCTGTCAGTCTGTCTGTCTGTCTGTCGGTGTTTATCTATCTATCTGTCTGTTTATATCTATCTTTCTGTCTGTATGTCTGTCTGTCTGTCTGTCGGTGTCCGTCTGTATGTCTGTCTGTCTGTCTGTCTGTCGGTGTCTGTCTGTCGGTATGTCAGTCTGTCTGTCTGTCTGTCAGTCTGTCTGTCTGTCTGTCGGTGTTTATCTATCTATCTGTCTGTGTATATCTATCTGTCTGTCTGTGTATATCTATCTGTCTGTCTGTCTGCCTGTCTGTCTGTCTGTCTGTCTGTATGTCTGTCTGTCTGTCTGTCTGTATGTCTGTCTGTTTGTCTGTCTGTCTGTCTGTGTATATCTATCTGTCTGTCTGTGTATATCTGTCTGTCTGTCTGTATTTGTCTGTCTGTATGTCTGTCTGTCTGTCAGTCTGTCTGTCTGTCAGTCTGTCTATCTGTCTGCCTGTCTGTCTGTGTATATCTATTTGCCTGTCTGTCTGTCTGTGTATATATATCTGTCTGTCTGTGTATATCTATCTGTCTCTCTGTCAGTCTGTCTGTCTGTCTGCCTGTCTGTCTGTGTATATCTATCTGTCTGTCTGTCTGTCTGTGTATATATATCTGTCTGTCTGTGTATATCTATCTGTCTGTCTGTCTGACGGTGTCTGTCTGTATGTCTGACTGTCTGACTGTCTGTCTGTATGTCTGTCTGTCTGTCTGTCTGTCTGTCGGTGTCTGTCTGTATGTCTGACTGTCTGACTGTCTGTCTGTGTCTGTCTG
>CASCKD010000118.1:937500-940000 GCA_949152435.1 Gastracanthus pulcherrimus | reverse complement strand
TGTCTGTCTGTCTCTCTGTCTGTCTGTCGGTGTCTGTCTGTATGTCTGTCTGTCTGTCTGTCTGTCGGTGTCTGTCTGTCGGTCTGTCTGTCTGTCTGTCTGTCTGTCTGCGTCCGTCTGTATGTCTGTCTGTCTGTCTGTCTGTCGGTGTCTGTCTGTCTGTCTGTCTGTCTGTCTGTCTGTTTGTCTGTGTCTGTGTATATCTATCTGTCTGTCTGTGTATATCTATCTGTCTGTCTGTCAGTCTGTCTGTCTGTCTGCCTGTCTGTCTGTGTATATCTATCTGTCTGTCTGTCTGTCTGTATATATATCTGTCTGTCTGTGTATATCTATCTATCTGTCTGTCTGTCTGTCTGTGTATATATATCTGTCTGTCTGTGTATATATATCTGTCTGTCTGTGTATATATATATCTGTCTGTCTGTGTATATATATATCTGTCTGTCTGTGTATATATATCTTGTCTGTCTGTGTATATCTATCTGTCTGTCTGTCTGTCTGTCTGTCTGTCTGTCTGTCTGTCTGTCTGTCTGTCGGTGTCTGTCTTTCTGTCGGTCTGTCTGTCTGTGTATATCTATCTGTCTGTCTGTGTATATCTATCTGTCTGTCTGTCAGTCTGTCTGTCTGTCTGCCTGTCTGTCTGTGTATATCTATCTGTCTGTCTGTCTGTCTGTATATATATCTGTCTGTCTGTGTATATCTATCTATCTGTCTGTCTGTCTGTCTATGTATATATATCTGTCTGTCTGTGTATATATATCTGTCTGTCTGTGTATATATATCTGTCTGTCTGTGTATATATATCTGTCTGTCTGTGTATATATATCTGTCTGTCTGTGTATATATATCTTGTCTGTCTGTGTATATCTATCTGTCTGTCTGTCAGTCTGTCTGTCTGTCGGTCTGTCTGTCTGTCTGTCTGACTGTCTGTATGTCTGTGTCTGTCTGTCTGTCTGTCTGTCTGTCTGTGTATATCTATCTGTCTGTCTGTCTGTCTGTGTATATATATATCTGTCTGTCTGTGTATATCTATCTGTCTGTCTGTCAGTCTGTCTGTCTGTCTGTCTGTCGGTGTCTGTCTTTCTGTCGGTCTGTCTGTCTGTCTGTCTGTCTGTGTATATCTATCTGTCTGTATGTGTATATCTATCTGTCTGTCTGTCTGCCTCTCTGTCTGTCGGTGTCTGTCTGTATGTCTGTCTGTCTGTCTGTCTGTCGGTGTCTGTCTGTCTGTCTGTCTGTCTGTCTGTCTGTCTGCCTGTCTGTCTGTCTGTCTGTCTGTCTGTCTGTCTGTCTGTGTCCGTCTGTATGTCTGTCTGTCTGTCTGTCGGTGTCTGTCTGTCTGTCTGTCTGTCTGTCTGTCGGTGTCTGTTTGTATGTATGACTGTCTGACTGTATGTCTGTATGTCTGTCTGTCTGTCTGTCTGTCTGTCTGTCTGTCTGTCTGTCTGTCTGTCGGTGTCTGCCTTTCTGTAGGTCTGTCTGTCTGTCTGTCTGTCTGTCTGTCTGTGTATATCTATCTGTCTGTCTGTGTATATCTATCTGTCTGTCTGTCTGTCTGTCTGTCTGTCTGTCTGTCTGTGTATATCTATCTGTCTGTCTGTGTATATCTATCTGTCTGTCTGTCGGTGTCTGTCTGTATGTCTGTCTGTCTGTCTGTCTGTCGGTGTCTGTCTGTCTGTCTGTCTGTCTGTCTGTCTGTCTGTCTGTCTGTCTGCCTGTCTGTCTGTCTGTCTGTCTGTCTGTCTGTCTGTGTCCGTCTGTATGTCTGTCTGTCTGTCTGTCTGTCGGTGTCTGTCTGTCTGTCTGTCTGTCTGTGGGGGTCTGTCTGTATGTCTGACTGTCTGACTGTCTGTCTGTGTCTGTCTGTATGTCTGTGTCTGTCTGTCTGTCTCTCTTTATGTCTGTCTGTGTCTGTCTGTATGTCTGTCTGTGTCTGTCTGTCTGTCTGTCTGTCAGACTGTCTGTCAGTCTGCCTGTCTGTCTGCCTGTCTGTCTGTGTATATCTATCTGTCTGTCTGTCTGTCTGTGTATATATATCTGTCTATCTGTGCATATATATCTGTCTGTCTGTGTATATCTATCTGTCTGTCTGTCTGTCTGCCTGTCTGTCTGTCTGTCTGTCTGTCGGTGTCTGTCTGTATGTCTGACTGTCTGACTGTCTGTCTGTATGTTTTGTCTGTCGGTGTCTGTCTGTATGTCTGTCTGTCTGTCTGTCTGTCGGTGTCTGTCTGTTGGTGTCTGTCTGTCTGTCTGTCTGTCTCTCTGTCTGTCTGTCGGTGTCTGTCTGTATGTCTGTCTGTCTGTCTGTCTGTCGGTGTCTGTCTGTCGGTCTGTCAGTCTGTCTGTCTGTCTGTCTGTCTGTCTGTCTGTCTGTCGGTGTCTGTCTTTCTGTCGGTCTGTCTGTCTGTCTGTCTGTGTATATCTATCTGTCTGTCTGTGTATATCTATCTGTCTGTCTGTCTGTCTGTCTCTCTGTCTGTCTGTCGGTGTCTGTCTGTAT
>CASCKD010000118.1:755000-757500 GCA_949152435.1 Gastracanthus pulcherrimus | reverse complement strand
TGTCTGTCTGTCTGTCTGTCTGTCTGTCTGTCTGTCTGTCTGTCTGTCTGTCTGTCTGTCTGTCTGTCTGTCTGTCTGTCTGTCTGTCTGTCTGTCTGTCTGTCTGTCTGTCTGTCTGTGTATATCTATCTGTCTGTCTGTCGGTGTCTGTCTGTATGTCTGTCTGTCTGTCTGTCTGTCGGCGTCTGTCTGTCTGTCTGTCTGTCTGTCTGTCTGTCTGTCTGTGTATATATATCTGTCTGTCTGTGTATATCTATCTGTCTGTCTGTCAGTCTGTCTGTCTGTCTGCCTGTCTGTCTCTCTGTCTGTCTGTCGGTGTCTGTCTGTATGTCTGACTGTCTGACTGTCTGTCTGTGTCTGTCTGTATGTCTGTGTCTGTCTGTCTGTCTCTCTTTATGTCTGTCTGTGTCTGTCTGTATATCTGTCTGTGTCTGTCTGTCTGTCTGTCTGTCTGTCTGTCAGTCTGTCTGTCTGTCTGCCTGTCTGTCTGTGTATATCTATCTGTCTGTCTGTCAGTCTGTCTGTCTGTCTGCCTGTCTGTCTGTGTATATCTATCTGTCTGCCTGTCAGTCTGTCTGTCTGTCTGCCTGTCTGTCTGTGTATATCTATCTGTCTGTCTGTCTGTCTGTATATATATCTGTCTGTCTGTGTATATCTATATATCTGTCTGTCTGTGTATATATATCTGTCTGTCTGTGTATATATATCTGTCTGTCTGTGTATATATATCTGTCTGTCTGTGTATATATATCTGTCTGTCTGTGTATATATATCTGTCTGTCTGTGTATATATATCTGTCTGTCTGTGTATATATATCTGTCTGTCTGTGTATATCTATCTGTCTGTCTGTCTGTCTGTCTGTCTGTCTGTCTGTCGGTGTCTGTCTGTATGTCTGACTGTCTGACTGTCTGTCTGTATGTTTTGTCTGTCGGTGTCTGTCTGTCTGTCTGTCTGTCTGTCTCTCTGTCTGTCTGTCGGTGTCTGTCTGTATGTCTGTGTCTGTCTGGCTGTCTCTCTTTATGTCTGTCTGTGTCTGTCTGAATGTCTGTCTGTGTCTGTCTGTCAGTCTGTCTGTCTGTGTCCGTCTGTATGTCTGTCTGTCTGTCTGTTTGTCGGTGTCTATGTGTCTGTCTGTCTGTCTGTCTGTCTGTCTGTCTGTCGGTGTCTGTCTGTATGTCTGTCTGTCTGACTGTCTGTCTGTGTCTGTCTGTATGTCTGTGTCTGTCTGGCTGTCTCTCTTTATGTCTGTCTGTGTCTGTCTGAATGTCTGTCTGTGTCTGTCTGTCAGTCTGTCTGTCTGTCTGTCTGTCTGTCAGTCTGTCTGTCTGTCTGCCTGTCTGTCGGTGTCTGTCTGTCGGTCTGTCAGTCTGTCTGTCTGTCTGTCTGTCTGTCTGTGTATATCTATCTGTCTGTCGATGTCTGTCTGTCTGTCTGTCTGTCTGTCTATCTGTCTGTCTGCCAGTCTGTCTGTATGTCTGTCTGTCTGTCTATCGGTCTGCCAGTCGGTGTCTATTGGTCTGTCTGTATGTCTGTGTATATCTATCTGTCTGTCTGCGTATATCTATCTGTCTGTCTGTCTGTCTGTCTGCCTTTCTGTCTGTCTGTCTGTCTGTCTGTCTGTGTATATCTATCTGTCTGTCGGTGTCTGTCTGCCTGTCTGTCTGTCTGTCTGTCAGTCTGTCTGTCTGTCTGTGTCCGTCTGTATGTCTGTCTGTCTGTCTGTCTGTCGGTGTCTGTCTGTCTGTCTGTCTGTCTGTCTGTCTGTCTGTCTGTCTGTCTGTCTGTCTGTCTGTCTGTCGGTGTCTGTCTGTATGTCTGACTGTCTGACTGTCTGTCTGTATGTTTTGTCTGTCGGTGTCTGTCTGTATGTCTGTCTGTCTGTCTGTCAGTCGGTGTCTGTCTGTATGTCTGTCTGTCTGACTGTCTGTCTGTGTCTGTCTGTATGTCTGTGTCTGTCTGTCTGTCTCTCTTTATGTCTGTCGGTGTCTGTCTGTCTGTCTGTCTGTCTGTCTGCATCTGTCTGTCTGTCTGTCTGTCTGTCGGTGTCTGTCAGTATGTCTGTCTGTCTGACTGTCTGTCTGTGTCTGTCTGTATGTCTGCCTGTATGTCTGTGTATATCTATCTGTCCGTCTGTCTGTCTGTGTATATATATCTGTCTGTCTGTGTATATCTATCTGTCTGTCTGTCTGTCTGTCTCTCTGTCTGTCTAACGGTGTCTGTCTGTATGTCTGTCTGTCTGTAAGTCTGTCGGTGTCTGTCTGTCGGTCTGTCAGTCTGTCTGTCTGTCTGTCTGTCTGTCTGTCTGTCTGTCTGTCTGTGTCCGTCTGTATTTCTGTCTGTCTGTCTGTCTGTCGGTGTCTATCTGTCTGTCTGTCTGTCTGTCTGTCTGTCTGTCTGTCTGTCTGTCTGTCTGTCTGTCGGTGTCTGTCTGTATGTCTGTCTGTCTGACTGTCTGTCTGTGTCTGTCTGTATGTCTGTGTCTGTCTGGCTGTCCCTCTT
>CASCKD010000118.1:702500-705000 GCA_949152435.1 Gastracanthus pulcherrimus | reverse complement strand
TCTGTCTCTCTTTATGTCTGTCTGTGTCTGTCTGTATGTCTGTCTGTGTCTGTCTGTGTATATCTATCTGTCTGTCGGTGTCTGTCTGTCTGTCTGTGTATATCTATCTGTGTGTCTGTGTATATCTATCAGTCTGTCTGTCTGTCTGTCGATCTGTCTGTCTGTCTGCCTGTCTGTCTGTATGTCTGTCTGTCTGTCTATCGGTCTGCCAGTCGGTGTCTATCGGTCTGTCTGTCTGTCTGTGTATATCTATCTGTCTGTCTGTCTGTCTGTCTGTGTCTGTCTGTCTGTCTGTCTGTCTGTCTGTGTATATCTATCTGTCTGTCGGTGTCTGTCTGTCTGTCTGTCTGTCTGTCTGTCGGTGTCTGTCTGTCTGTCTGTCTGTCTGTCTGTCTGTCTGTCTTTCTGTCTGTCGGTGACTGTCTGTATGTCTGTCTGTCTGTCTGTCTGTCGGTGTCTGTCTGTCGGTCTGTCAGTCTGTCTGTCTGTCGGTGTCTGTCTGTCTGTCTGTGTATATCTATCTGTCTGTGTACATCTATCTGTCTGACTGTCTGTCTGTGTATATCTATCTATCTGTCTGTCTGTATGTCTGTATGTCTGTCTGTCTGTCTGTCTGTCTGTCTGTCTGTCTGTGTATATCTATCTGTCTGTCTGTGTATATCTATCTGTCTGTCTGTCTGTCTGTATGTCTGTCTGTCTGTCTGTCTGTCTGTCTGTCTGTCTGTCTGTCTGTCTGTCTGTCTGTCTGTGTATATCTATCTGTCTGTCTGTGTATATCTATCTGTCTGTCTGGCGGTGTCTGTCTGTATGTCTGTCTGTCTGTCTGTCTGTCGCTGTCTGTCTGTCTGTCTGTCTGTCTGTCTGTCTGTCTGTCTGCGTCTGTCTGTCTGTCTGTCTGTCTGTCTATCTGTCTGTCTGTGTATATATATCTGTCTGTCTGTGTATATCTATCTGTCTGTCTGTCAGTCTGTCTGTCTGTCTGTCTGCCTGTCTGTCTGTCTGTCTGTCTGTCTGTCTGTCGGTGTCTGTCTGTATGTCTGACTGTCTGACTGTCTGTCTGTGTCTGTCTGTATGTCTGTGTCTATCTGTCTGTCTCTCTTTATGTCTGTCTGTGTCTGTCTGTATATCTGTCTGTGTCTTTCTGTCTGTCTGTCTGTCTGTCAGTCTGTCTGTCTGTCTGTCTGTCTGTCTGTGTATATATATCTGTCTGTCTGTCTGTCTGTCTGTGTATATATATATCTGTCTGTCTGTGTATATCTATCTGTCTGTCTGTCAGTCTATCTGTCTGTCTGCCTGTCTGTCTGTGTATATCTATCTGTCTGTCTGTCTGTCTGTGTATATATATCTGTCTGTCTGTGTATATCTATCTGTCTGTCTGTCTGTCTGTCTGTCTGTCTGTCTGTCGGTGTCTGTCTGTATGTCTGACTGTCTGACTGTCTGTCTGTATGTCTGTCTGTCTGTCTGTCTGTCTGTCTGTCTGTCTGTCTGTCTGTCTGTCGGTGTCTGTCTTTCTTTTGGTCTGTCTGTCTGTCTGTCTGTCTGTGTATATCTATCTGTCTGTCTGTGTTTATCTATCTGTCTGTCTGTCTGTCTGTCTCTCTGTCTGTCTGTCGGTGTCTGTCTGTATGTCTGTCTGTCTGTCTGTCTGTCGGTGTCTGTCTGTCGGTCTGTCAGTCTGTCTGTCTGTCTGTCAGTCTGTCTGTCTGTCTGTCTGTGTATATCTATCTATCTGTCTGTTTATATCTAACTGTCTGTCTGTATGTCTGTCTGTCTGTCTGTCTGTCTGTCTATCTGTCTGTCTGTCTGTCTGTCTGTCTGTGTATATCTATCTGTCTGTCTGTCGGTGTCTGTCTGTATGTCTGTCTGTCTGTCTGTCTGTCTGTCTGTCTGTCTGTGTATATCTATCTGTCTGTCTGTGTATATCTATCTGTCTGTCTGTCGGTGTCTGTCTGTATGTCTGTCTGTCTGTCTGTCTGTCGGTGTCTGTCTGTCTGTCTGTCTGTCTGTCTGCCTGTCTGTCTGTCTGTCTGTCTGTCTGTCTGTCTGTGTCCCTCTGTATGTCTGTCCGTCTGTCTGTCTGTCGGTGTCTGTCTGTCTGTCTGTCTGTCTGTCTGTCTGTCTGTCTGTCTATCTGTGTCTGTGTATATCTATCTGTCTGTCTGTGTATATCTATCTGTCTGTCTGTCTGTCTGTCTGCCTGTCTGTCTGTCTGTATGTCTGTCTGTCTGTCTGTCTGTCTGTATGTCTGTCTGTCTGTCTGTCTGTCTGTGTATATCTATCTGTCTGTCTGTGTATATCTATCTGTCTGTCTGTATGTGTCTGTCTGTATGTCTGTCTGTCTGTCTGTCTGTCGGTGTCTGTCTGTCTGTCAGTCTGTCTGTCTGTCTGTCTGTCTGTCTGTCTGTCTGTCTGTCTGTCTGTCTGTCGGTGTCTGTCTGTCCGTCGGTGTCTGTCTGTATGTCTGACTGTCTGACTGTCTGTCTATGTCTGTCTGTATGTC
>CASCKD010000118.1:687500-697500 GCA_949152435.1 Gastracanthus pulcherrimus | reverse complement strand
GTCTGTCTGTATGTCTGTCTGTGTCTGTCTGTGTATATCTATCTGTCTGTCTGTATGTGTCTGTCTGTATGTCTGTCTGTCTGTCTGTCTGTCGGTGCCTGTCTGTCTGTCAGTCTGTCTGTCTGTCTGCCTGTCTGTCTGTCTGTCTGTATGTCGGTGTCTGTCTGTCTGTCTGTCTGTCTGTCTGCCTGTCTGTCTGTCTGTCTGTCTGTCTGTCTGTCTGTGTCCCTCTGTATGTCTGTCTGTCTGTCTGTCTGTCGGTGTCTGTCTGTCTGTCTGTCTGTCTGTCTGTCTTTCTATCTGTGTCTGTGTATATCTATCTGTCTATCTGTGTATATCTATCTGCCTGTCTGTCTGTCTGTCTGTCTGTCAGTCTGTCTGTCTGTCTGTCTGTCTGTCTGTGTATATATATATCTGTCTGTCTGTCTGTCTGTCTGTGTATATATATATCTGTCTGACTGTGTATATCTATCTGTCTGTCTGTCAGTCTATCTGTCTGTCTGCCTGTCGGTCGGTGTCTGTCTTTCTTTTGGTCTGTCTGTCTGTCTGTCTGTCTGTGTATATCTATCTGTCTGTCTGTGTTTATCTATCTTTCTGTCTGTCTGTCTGTCTCTCTGTCTGTCTGTCGGTGTCTGTCTGTATGTCTGTCTGTCTGTCTGTCTGTCGGTGTCTGTCTGTCGGTCTGTCAGTCTGTCTGTCTGTCTGTCAGTCTGTCTGTCTGTCTGTCTGTGTATATCTATCTATCTGTCTGTTTATATCTAACTGTCTGTCTGTATGTCTGTCTGTCTGTCTGTCTGTCTGTCTGTCTACCTGTCTGTCTGTCTGTCTGTCTGTCTGTGTATATCTATCTGTCTGTCTCTCGGTGTCTGTCTGTATGTCTGTCTGTCTGTCTGTCTGTCTGTCTGTCTGTCTGTCTGTCTATCTGTGTCTGTGTATATCTATCTGTCTGTCTGTGTATATATATCTGTCTGTCTGTCTGTCTGTCTGTCTGTCTGTCTGTCTGTATGTCTGTCTGTCTGTCTGTCTGTCTGTCTGTCTGTCTGTCTGTCTGTGTCCCTCTGTATGTCTGTCTGTCTGTCTGTCTGTCGGTGTCTGTCTGTCCGTCTGTCTATCTGTGTCTGTGTATATCTATCTGTCTGTCTGTGTATATCTATCTGTCTGTCTGTCTGTCTGTCTGTCTGTATGTCTGTCTGTCTGTCTGTCTGTCTGTCTGTCTGTCTGTCTGTCTGTCTGTCTGTGTATATCTATCTGTCTGTCTGTGTATATCTATCTGTCTGTCTGTGTATATCTATCTGTCTGTCTGTCGGTGTCTGTCTGTATGTCTGTCTGTCTGTCTGTCTGTCGGTGTCTGTCTGTCTGTCTGTCTGTCTGTCTGTCTGCGTCTGTCTGTCTGTATGTCTGTCTGTCTGTCTGTCTGTCTGTCGGTGTCTGTCTGTCTGTCTGTCTGTGTATATCTATCTGTCTGTCTGTGTATATCTATCTGTCTGTCTGTCTGTCTGTCTCTCTGTCTGTCTGTCGGTGTCTGTCTGTATGTCTGTCTGTCTGTCTGTCTGTCGATGTCTGTCTGTCGGTCTGTCAGTCTGTCTGTCTGTCTGTCTGTCTGTGTATATCTATCTGTCTGTCTATCAGTCTGTCTGTCTGTCTGCCTGTCTGTCTGTCTGTCTGTCTGTCTGTCTGTCTGTCGATCTGTCTGTCTGTCTGCTTGTCTGTCTGTATGTCTGTCTGTCTGTCTATCGGTCTGCCAGTCGGTGTCTATCGGTCTGTCTGTCTGTGTATATCTATCTGTCTGTCTGTGTATATCTATCTGTCTGTCTGTGTATATCTATCTGTCTGTCTGTCTGTCTGTCTGTCTGTCTGCGTCTGTCTGTCTGTATGTCTGTCTGTCTGTCTGTCTGTCGGTGTCTGTCTGTCTGTCTGTCTGTGTATATCTATCTGTCTGTCTGTCTGTCTGTCTCTCTGTCTGTCTGGCTCTCGGTCTGTCTGTCGGTGTCTGTCTGTATGTCTGTCTGTCTGTCTGTCTGTCGGTGTCTGTCTGTCGGTCTGTCAGTCTGTCTGTCTGTCTGTCTGTCTGTGTATATATATATATATATATATCTGTCTGTCTGTGTATATCTATCTGTCTGTCTATCAGTCTGTCTGTCTGTCTGCCTGTCTGTCTGTCTGTCTGTCTGTCTGTCTGTCGGTGTCTGTCTGTATGTCTGTCTGTCTGACTGTCTGTCTGTGTCTGTCTGTATGTCTGTGTCTGTCTGTCTGTCTCTCTTTATGTCTGTCTGTGTCTGTCTGTATGTCTGTCTGTGTCTGTCTGTGTATATCTATCTGTCGGTCTGTATGTGTCTGTCTGTATGTCTGTCTGTCTGTCTGTCTGTCGGTGCCTGTCTGTCTGTCAGTCTGTCTGTCTGTCTGCCTGTCTGTCTGTCTGTCTGTATGTCGGTGTCTGTCTGTCTGTCTGTCTGTCTGTCTGCCTGTCTGTCTGTCTGTCTGTCTGTCTGTCTGTCTGTGTCCCTCTGTATGTCTGTCTGTCTGTCTGTCTGTCGGTGTCTGTCTGTCTGTCTGTCTGTCTGTCTGTCTATCTGTGTCTGTGTATATCTATCTGTCTGTCTGTGTATATCTATCTGCCTGTCTGTCTGTCTGTCTGTCTGTCAGTCTGTCTGTCTGTCTGTCTGTCTGTCTGTCTGTGTATATATATATCTGTCTGTCTGTCTGTCTGTCTGTGTATATATATATCTGTCTGTCTGTGTATATCTATCTGTCTGTCTGTCAGTCTATCTGTCTGTCTGTCTGTCTGTCGGTGTCTGTCTTTCTTTTGGTCTGTCTGTCTGTCTGTCTGTCTGTGTATATCTATCTGTCTGTCTGTGTTTATCTATCTGTCTGTCTGTCTGTCTGTCTCTCTGTCTGTCTGTCGGTGTCTGTCTGTATGTCTGTCTGTCTGTCTGTCTGTCGGTGTCTGTCTGTCGGTCTGTCAGTCTGTCTGTTTGTCTGTCAGTCTGTCTGTCTGTCTGTCTGTCTGTCGGTGTCTGTCTGTCGGTCTGTCAGTCTGTCTGTTTGTCTGTCAGTCTGTCTGTCTGTCTGTCTGTGTATATCTATCTATCTGTCTGTTTATATCTAACTGTCTGTCTGTATGTCTGTCTGTCTGTCTGTCTGTCTGTCTGTCTACCTGTCTGTCTGTCTGTCTGTCTGTCTGTGTATATCTATCTGTCTGTCTGTCGGTTTCTGTCTGTATGTCTGTCTGTCTGTCTGTCTGTCTGTCTGTCTGTCTGTCTGTCTGTCTGTCTATCTGTGTCTGTGTATATCTATCTGTCTGTCTGTGTATATCTATCTGTCTGTCTGTCTGTCGGTCTGTCTGTCTGTCTGTCTGTATGTCTGTCTGTCTGTCTGTCTGTCTGTCTGTCTGTCTGTGTCCCTCTGTATGTCTGTCTGTCTGTCTGTCTGTCGGTGTCTGTCTGTCTGTCTGTCTATCTGTGTCTGTGTATATCTATCTGTCTGTCTGTGTATATCTATCTGTCTGTCTGTCTGTCTGTCTGTCTGTCTGTATGTCTGTCTGTCTGTCTGTCTGTATGTCTGTCTGTCTGTCTGTCTGTCTGTCTGTGTATATCTATCTGTCTGTCTGTGTATATCTATCTGTCTGTCTGTATGTGTCTGTCTGTATGTCTGTCTGTCTGTCTGTCTGTCGGTGTCTGTCTGTCTGTCAGTCTGTCTGTCTGTCTGTCTGTCTGTCTGTCTGTCGGTGTCTGTCTGTCCGTCGGTGTCTGTCTGTATGTCTGACTGTCTGACTGTCTGTCTATGTCTGTCTGTATGTCTGTGTCTGTCTGTCTGTCTCTCTTTATGTCTGTCTGTGTCTGTCTGTATGTCTGGCTGTGTCTGTCTGTCTGTCTGTCTGTCTGTCTGTCTGTCAGTCTGTCTGTCTGTCTGCCTGTCTGTCTGTGTATATCTATCTGCCTGTCTGTCTGTCTGTGTATATATATCTGTCTGTCTGTGTATATCTATCTGTCTCTCTGTCAGTCTGTCTGTCTGTCTGCCTGTCTGTCTGTGTATATCTATCTGTCTGTCTGTCTGTCTGTGTATATATATCTGTCTGTCTGTGTATATCTATCTGTCTGTCTATCTGACGGTGTCTGTCTGTATGTCTGACTGTCTGACTGTCTGTCTGTATGTCTGTCTGTCTGTCTGTCTGTCTGTCGGTGTCTGTCTGTATGTCTGACTGTCTGACTGTCTGTCTGTGTCTGTCTGAATGTCTGAGTCTGTCTGTCTGTCTCTCTTTATGTCTGTCTGTGTCTGTCTGTCTGTGTATATATATCTGTCTGTCTGTGTATATCTATCTGTGTGTCTGTGTATATCTATCAGTCTGTCTGTCTGTCTGTCTGTCTGTCTGCCAGTCTGTCTGTATGTCTGTCTGTCTGTCTATCGGTCTGCCAGTCGGTGTCTATCGGTCTGTCTGTATGTCTGTGTATATCTATCTGTCTGGCTGTGTATATCTATCTGTCTGTCTGTCTGTCTGTCTGTCTGCCTTTCTGTCTGTCTGTCTGTCTGCCTGTCTGTGTATATCTATCTGTCTGTCGGTGTCTGTCTGCCTGTCTGTCTGTCTGTCTGTCAGTCTGTCTGTCTGTCTGTGTCCGTCTGTATGTCTGTCTGTCTGTCTGTTTGTCGGTGTCGGTCTGTTTGTCTGTCTGTCTGTCTGTCTGTCTGTCTGTCGGTGTCTGTCTGTCTGTCTGTCTGTCTGTCTGCCTGTCTGTCTGTCTGTCTGTCTGTCTGTCTGTCTGTGTCCCTCTGTATGTCTGTCTGTCTGTCCGTCTGTCGGTGTCTGTCTGTCTGTCTGTCTGTCTGTCTGTCTGTCTGTCTATCTGTGTCTGTGTATATCTATCTGTCTGTCTGTGTATATCTATCTGTCTGTCTGTCTGTCTGTCTGTCTGTCTGTCTGTCTGTATGTCTGTCTGTCTGTCTGTCTGTATGTCTGTCTGTCTGTCTGTCTGTCTGTCTGTGTATATCTATCTGTCTGTCTGTGTATATCTATCTGTCTGTCTGTATGTGTCTGTCTGTATGTCTGTCTGTCTGTCTGTCTGTCGGTGTCTGTCTGTCTGTCAGTCTGTCTGTCTGTCTGCCTGTCTGTCTGTCTGTCTGTCTGTCTGTCTGTCGGTGTCTGTCTGTCCGTCGGTGTCTGTCTGTATGTCTGACTGTCTGACTGTCTGTCTGTGTCTGTCTGTATGTCTGTGTCTGTCTGTCTGTCTGTATGTCTGTCTGTTTCTGTCTGTCTGTCTGTCTGTCTGTCTGTCTGTCTGTCAGTCTGTCTGTCTGTCTGCCTGTCTGTCTGTGTATATCTATCTGCCTGTCTGTCTGTCTGTGTATATATATATCTGTCTGTCTGTGTATATCTATCTGTCTCTCTGTCAGTCTGTCTGTCTGTCTGCCTGTCTGTCTGTGTATATCTATCTGTCTGTCTGTCTCTCTGTGTATATATATCTGTCTGTCTGTGTATATCTATCTGTCTGTCTGTCTGACGGTGTCTGTCTGTATGTCTGACTGTCTGACTGTCTGTCTGTATGTCTGTCTGTCTGTCTGTCTGCCTGTCTGTCTGTGTATATCTATCTGTCTGTCTGTCTGTCTGTATATATATCTGTCTGTCTGTGTATATCTATCTATCTGTCTGTCTGTCTGTCTGTGTATATATATCTGTCTGCCTGTGTATATATATATCTGTCTGTCTGTGTATATATATCTGTCTGTCTGTGTATATATATCTGTCTGTCTGTGTATATATATCTGTCTGTCTGTGTATATATATCTGTCTGTCTGTGTATATCTATCTGTCTGTCTGTCTGTCTGTCTGTCTGTCTGTCTTTCTGTCGGTGTCTGTCTGTATGTCTGACTGTCTGACTGTCTGTCTGTATGTTTTGTCTGTCGGTGTCTGTCTGTATGTCTGTCTGTCTGTCTGTCTGTCTGTCTGTCGGTGTCTGTCTGTTGGTGTCTGTCTGTCTGTCTGTCTGTCTGTCTGTCTGTCGGTGTCTGTCTTTCTGTCGGTCTGTCTGTCTGTGTATATCTATCTGTCTGTCTATCAGTCTGTCTGTCTGTCTGCCTGTCTGTCTGTCTGTCTGTCTGTCTGTCTGTCTGTCGGTGTCTGTCTGTATGTCTGTCTGTCTGACTGTCTGTCTGTGTCTGTCTGTATGTCTGTGTCTGTCTGTCTGTCTCTCTTTATGTCTGTCTGTGTCTGTCTGTATGTCTGTCTGTGTCTGTCTGTGTATATCTATGTGTCTGTCGGTGTCTGTCTGTCTGTCTGTGTATATCTATCTGTGTGTCTGTGTATATCTATCAGTCTGTCTGTCTGTCTGTCTGTCGATCTGTCTGTCTGTCTGCCTGTCTGTCTGTATGTCTGTCTGTCTGTCTATCGGTCTGTCTGTCTGTCTGTGTATATCTATCTGTCTGTCTGTGTATATCTATCTGTCTGTCTGTCTGTCTGTCTGTGTCTGTCTGTCTGTCTATCTGTCTGTCTGTGTATATCTATCTGTCTGTCTGTCTGTCTGTCTCTCTGTCTGTCTGAGGGTGTCTGTCTGTGTCTGTCTGTATGTCTGTCTGTGTCTGTCTGTGTATATCTATCTGTCGGTCTGTATGTGTCTGTCTGTATGTCTGTCTGTCTGTCTGTCTGTCGGTGCCTGTCTGTCTGTCAGTCTGTCTGTCTGTCTGCCTGTCTGTCTGTCTGTCTGTATGTCGGTGTCTGTCTGTCTGTCTGTCTGTCTGTCTGCCTGTCTGTCTGTCTGTCTGTCTGTCTGTCTGTCTGTGTCCCTCTGTATGTCTGTCTGTCTGTCTGTCTGTCGGTGTCTGTCTGTCTGTCTGTCTGTCTGTCTGTCTATCTGTGTCTGTGTATATCTATCTGTCTGTCTGTGTATATCTATCTGCCTGTCTGTCTGTCTGTCTGTCTGTCAGTCTGTCTGTCTGTCTGTCTGTCTGTCTGTGTATATATATATCTGTCTGTCTGTCTGTCTGTCTGTGTATATATATATATCTGTCTGTCTGTGTATATCTATCTGTCTGTCTGTCAGTCTATCTGTCTGTCTGTCTGTCTGTCGGTGTCTGTCTTTCTTTTGGTCTGTCTGTCTGTCTGTCTGTCTGTGTATATCTATCTGTCTGTCTGTGTTTATCTATCTGTCTGTCTGTCTGTCTGTCTCTCTGTCTGTCTGTCGGTGTCTGTCTGTATGTCTGTCTGTCTGTCTGTCTGTCGGTGTCTGTCTGTCGGTCTGTCAGTCTGTCTGTTTGTCTGTCAGTCTGTCTGTCTGTCTGTCTGTGTATATCTATCTATCTGTCTGTTTATATCTAACTGTCTGTCTGTATGTCTGTCTGTCTGTCTGTCTGTCTGTCTGTCTACCTGTCTGTCTGTCTGTCTGTCTGTCTGTGTATATCTATCTGTCTGTCTGTCGGTTTCTGTCTGTATGTCTGTCTGTCTGTCTGTCTGTCTGTCTGTCTGTCTGTCTGTCTGTCTGTCTGTCTGTCTATCTGTGTCTGTGTATATCTATCTGTCTGTCTGTGTATATCTATCTGTCTGTCTGTCAGTCGGTCTGTCTGTCTGTCTGTCTGTATGTCTGTCTGTCTGTCTGTCTGTCTGTCTGTCTGTCTGTCTGTCTGTGTCCCTCTGTATGTCTGTCTGTCTGTCTGTCTGTCGGTGTCTGTCTGTCTGTCTGTCTATCTGTGTCTGTGTATATCTATCTGTCTGTCTGTGTATATCTATCTGTCTGTCTGTCTGTCTGTCTGTCTGTCTGTATGTCTGTCTGTCTGTCTGTCTGTATGTCTGTCTGTCTGTCTGTCTGTCTGTCTGTGTATATCTATCTGTCTGTCTGTGTATATCTCTCTGTCTGTCTGTATGTGTCTGTCTGTATGTCTGTCTGTCTGTCTGTCTGTCGGTGTCTGTCTGTCTGTCAGTCTGTCTGTCTGTCTGTCTGTCTGTCTGTCTGTCGGTGTCTGTCTGTCCGTCGGTGTCTGTCTGTATGTCTGACTGTCTGACTGTCTGTCTATGTCTGTCTGTATGTCTGTGTCTGTCTGTCTGTCTCTCTTTATGTCTGTCTGTGTCTGTCTGTATGTCTGGCTGTGTCTGTCTGTCTGTCTGTCTGTCTGTCTGTCTGTCAGTCTGTCTGTCTGTCTGCCTGTCTGTCTGTGTATATCTATCTGCCTGTCTGTCTGTCTGTGTATATATATCTGTCTGTCTGTGTATATCTATCTGTCTCTCTGTCAGTCTGTCTGTCTGTCTGCCTGTCTGTCTGTGTATATCTATCTGTCTGTCTGTCTGTCTGTGTATATATATCTGTCTGTCTGTGTATATCTATCTGTCTGTCTATCTGACGGTGTCTGTCTGTATGTCTGACTGTCTGACTGTCTGTCTGTATGTCTGTCTGTCTGTCTGTCTGTCTGTCGGTGTCTGTCTGTATGTCTGACTGTCTGACTGTCTGTCTGTGTCTGTCTGAATGTCTGAGTCTGTCTGTCTGTCTCTCTTTATGTCTGTCTGTGTCTGTCTGTCTGTGTATATATATCTGTCTGTCTGTGTATATCTATCTGTGTGTCTGTGTATATCTATCAGTCTGTCTGTCTGTCTGTCTGTCTGTCTGCCAGTCTGTCTGTATGTCTGTCTGTCTGTCTATCGGTCTGCCAGTCGGTGTCTATCGGTCTGTCTGTATGTCTGTGTATATCTATCTGTCTGGCTGTGTATATCTATCTGTCTGTCTGTCTGTCTGTCTGTCTGCCTTTCTGTCTGTCTGTCTGTCTGCCTGTCTGTGTATATCTATCTGTCTGTCGGTGTCTGTCTGCCTGTCTGTCTGTCTGTCTGTCAGTCTGTCTGTCTGTCTGTGTCCGTCTGTATGTCTGTCTGTCTGTCTGTTTGTCGGTGTCGGTCTGTTTGTCTGTCTGTCTGTCTGTCTGTCTGTCTGTCGGTGTCTGTCTGTCTGTCTGTCTGTCTGTCTGCCTGTCTGTCTGTCTGTCTGTCTGTCTGTCTGTCTGTGTCCCTCTGTATGTCTGTCTGTCTGTCCGTCTGTCGGTGTCTGTCTGTCTGTCTGTCTGTCTGTCTGTCTGTCTGTCTATCTGTGTCTGTGTATATCTATCTGTCTGTCTGTGTATATCTATCTGTCTGTCTGTCTGTCTGTCTGTCTGTCTGTCTGTCTGTATGTCTGTCTGTCTGTCTGTCTGTATGTCTGTCTGTCTGTCTGTCTGTCTGTCTGTGTATATCTATCTGTCTGTCTGTGTATATCTATCTGTCTGTCTGTATGTGTCTGTCTGTATGTCTGTCTGTCTGTCTGTCTGTCGGTGTCTGTCTGTCTGTCAGTCTGTCTGTCTGTCTGCCTGTCTGTCTGTCTGTCTGTCTGTCTGTCTGTCGGTGTCTGTCTGTCCGTCGGTGTCTGTCTGTATGTCTGACTGTCTGACTGTCTGTCTGTGTCTGTCTGTATGTCTGTGTCTGTCTGTCTGTCTGTATGTCTGTCTGTTTCTGTCTGTCTGTCTGTCTGTCTGTCTGTCTGTCTGTCAGTCTGTCTGTCTGTCTGCCTGTCTGTCTGTGTATATCTATCTGCCTGTCTGTCTGTCTGTGTATATATATATCTGTCTGTCTGTGTATATCTATCTGTCTCTCTGTCAGTCTGTCTGTCTGTCTGCCTGTCTGTCTGTGTATATCTATCTGTCTGTCTGTCTCTCTGTGTATATATATCTGTCTGTCTGTGTATATCTATCTGTCTGTCTGTCTGACGGTGTCTGTCTGTATGTCTGACTGTCTGACTGTCTGTCTGTATGTCTGTCTGTCTGTCTGTCTGCCTGTCTGTCTGTGTATATCTATCTGTCTGTCTGTCTGTCTGTATATATATCTGTCTGTCTGTGTATATCTATCTATCTGTCTGTCTGTCTGTCTGTGTATATATATCTGTCTGCCTGTGTATATATATATCTGTCTGTCTGTGTATATATATCTGTCTGTCTGTGTATATATATCTGTCTGTCTGTGTATATATATCTGTCTGTCTGTGTATATATATCTGTCTGTCTG
>CASCKD010000118.1:525000-527500 GCA_949152435.1 Gastracanthus pulcherrimus | reverse complement strand
CTGTCTGTGTATATCTATCTGTCTGTCTGTCAGTCTATCTGTCTGTCTGTCTGTCTGTCGGTGTCTGTCTTTCTTTTGGTCTGTCTGTCTGTCTGTCTGTCTGTGTATATCTATCTGTCTGTCTGTGTATATCTATCTGTCTGTCTGTCGGTGTCTGTCTGTATGTCTGTCTGTCTGTCTGTCTGTCGGTGTCTGTCTGTCTGTCTGTCTGTCTGTCTGTCTGCGTCTGTCTGTCTGTATGTCTGTCTGTCTGTCTGTCTGTCTGTCTGTCGGTGTCTGTCTGTCTGTCTGTCTGTGTATATCTATCTGTCTGTCTATGTATATCTATCTGTCTGTCTGTCTGTCTGCCTGTCTGTCTGTCTGTCTGTCTGTCTGTCGGTGTCTGTCTGTCTGTCTGTCTGTGTATATATATATATATATATATATGTCTGTCTGTGTATATCTATCTGTCTGTCTATCAGTCTGTCTGTCTGTCTGCCTGTCTGTCTGTCTGTCTGTCTGTGTATATCTATCTGTCTGTCTATCAGTCTGTCTGTCTGTCTGCCTGTCTGTCTGTCTGTCTGTCTGTCTGTCTGTCTGTCGGTGTCTGTCTGTATGTCTGTCTGTCTGACTGTCTGTCTGTGTCTGTCTGTATGTCTGTGTCTGTCTGTCTGTCTCTCTTTATGTCTGTCTGTGTCTGTCTGTATGTCTGTCTGTGTCTGTCTGTGTATATCTATCTGTCTGTCGGTGTCTGTCTGTCTGTCTGTGTATATCTATCTGTGTGTCTGTGTATATCTATCAGTCTGTCTGTCTGTCTGTCTGTCGATCTGTCTGTCTGTCTGCCTGTCTGTCTGTATGTCTGTCTGTCTGTCTATCGGTCTGCCAGTCGGTGTCTATCGGTCTGTCTGTCTGTCTGTGTATATCTATCTGTCTGTCTGTGTATATCTATCTGTCTGTCTGTCTCTCTGTCTGTGTCTGTCTGTCTGTCTGTCTGTCTGTCTGTGTATATCTATCTGTCTGTCGGTGTCTGTCTGTCTGTCTGTCTGTCTGTCTGTCGGTGTCTGTCTGTCTGTCTGTCTGTCTGTCTGTCTGTCTGTCTGTCTGTCGGTGTCTGTCTTTCTGTCGGTCTGTCTGTCTGTTTGTCTGTCTGCGTATATCTATCTGTCTGTCTGTGTATATCTATCTATCTGTCTGTCTGTCTGTCTGTCTCTCTGTCTGTCTGTCGGTGTCTATCTGTATGTCTGTCTGTCTGTCTGTCTGTCGGTGTCTGTCTGTCGGTCTGTCGGTCTGTCAGTCTGTCTGTCTGTCTGTCAGTCTGTCTGTCTGTCTGTCTGTCTGTCTGTCTGTCTGTCTGTATGTCTGTGTCTGTCTGTCTGTCTGTGTCTGTCTGTATGTCTGTGTCTGTCTGTCTGTCTCTCTTTATGTCTGTCTGTCTGTCTGTCGGTGTCTGTCTGTCTGTCTGTGTATATCTATCTGTCTGTGTATATCTATCTGTCTGACTGTCTGTCTGTGTATATCTATCTATCTGTCTGTCTGTATGTCTGTATGTCTGTCTGTCTGTCTGTCTGTCTGTCTGTCTGTCTGTGTATATCTATCTGTCTGTCTGTGTATATCTATCTGTCTGTCTGTGTATATCTATCTGTCTGTCTGTCGGTGTCTGTCTGTATGTCTGTCTCTCTGTCTGTCTGTCTATCTGTCTGTCTGTCTGTCTGTCTGTCTGTCTGTCTGTCTGTCTGTCTGTGTATATCTATCTGTCTGTCTGTGTATATCTATCTGTCTGTCTGTCGGTGTCTGTCTGTATGTCTGTCTGTCTGTCTGTCTGTCGGTGTCTGTCTGTCTGTCTGTCTGTCTGTCTGTCTGCGTCTGTCTGTCTGTATGTCTGTCTGTCTGTCTGTCTGTCGGTGTCTGTCTGTCTGTCTGTCTGTGTATATCTATCTGTCTGTCGGTGTCTGTCTGTCTGTCTGTCTGTGTATATCTATCTGTCTGTCTGTGTATATCTATCTGTCTGTCTGTCTGTCTGTCTGACTTTCTGTCTGTCTGTCTGTCTGTCTGTCTGTGTATATCTATCTGTCTGTCGGTGTCGGTCTGTCAGTCTGTCTGTCTGTCTGTCGGTGTCTGTCTGTCTGTCTGTCTGTCTGTCTGTCTGTCTGTCTTTCTGTCTGTCGGTGACTGTCTGTATGTCTGTCTGTCTGTCTGCCTGTCGGTGTCTGTCTGTCGGTCTGTTAGTCTGTCTGTCTGTCGGTGTCTGTCTGTCTGTCTGTGTATATCTATCTGTCTGTGTATATCTATCTGTCTGACTGTCTGTCTGTGTATATCTATCTATCTGTCTGTCTGTATGTCTGTATGTCTGTCTGTCTGTCTGTCTGTCTGTCTGTCTGTCTGTGTATATCTATCTGTCTGTCTGTGTATATCTATCTGTCTGTCTGTGTATATCTATCTGTCTGTCTGTCTGTCTGTCTGTCTGTCTGTGTCTGTCTGTATGTCTGTGTCTGTCTGTCTGTCTCTCTTTATGTCTGTCTGT
>CASCKD010000118.1:442500-447500 GCA_949152435.1 Gastracanthus pulcherrimus | reverse complement strand
ATATCTATCTGTCTGACTGTCTGTCTGTGTATATCTATCTATATGTCTGTGTATATCTATCTGTCTGTCTATCTGTCTGTCGATGTCTGTCTGCCTGTCTGTCTGTCTGTCTGTCTGTATGTCTGTGTCTGTCTGTCTGTCTCTCTTTATGTCTGTCTGTGTCTGTCTGTATGTCTGTCTGTGTCTGTCTGTCTGTCCGTCTGTCTGTCTATCTGTCAGTCTGTCTGTCTGTCTGCCTGTCTGTCTGTGTATATCTATCTGTCTGTCTGTCTGTCTGTGTATATATATCTATCTGTCTGTTTATATCTATCTGTCTGTCTGTATGTCTGTCTGTCTGTATGTCTGTCTGTCTGTCTGTCTGTCTGTCTGTCTTTCTGTCGGTCTGTCTGTCTGTCTGTCTGTCTGTGTATATCTATCTGTCTGTCTGTGTATAGCTATCTGTCTGTCTGTCTGTCTGTCTCTCTGTCTGTCTGTCGGTGTTTGTCTGTCGGTCTGTCAGTCTGTCTGTCTCTCTGCAGGTCTGTCTGTGTATATCTATCTGTCTGACTGTCTGTCTGTGTATATCTATCTATCTGTCTGTTTATATCTATCTGTCTGTCTGTATGTCTGTCTGTCTGTCTGTCTGTCTGTCTGTCTGTCTGTCTGTCTGTCTGTCTGTCTATCTGTCTGTCTGTGTATATCTATCTGACTGTCTGTGTATATCTATCTGTCTGTCTGTCGGTGTCTGTCTGTATGTCTGTCTGTCTGTCTGTCTGTCGGTGTCTGTCTGTCTGTCTGTCTGTCTGTCTGTCTGCGTCTGTCTGTCTGTCTGTCTGTCGGTGTCTGTCTGTCTGTCTGTCTGTCTGTCTGTCTGCGTCTGTCTGTCTGTCTGTCTGTCTGTATGTCTGTGTCTGTCTGTCTGTCTGTCTGTGTATATCTATCTGTCTGTATGTGTAAATCTATCTGTCTGTCTGTCGGTGTCTGTCTGTATGTCTGTCTGTCTGTCTGTCGGTGTCTGTCTGTCGGTGTCTGTCTGTCTGTCTGTCTGTCTGTCTGCCTGTCTGTCTGTCGGTGTCTGTCTGTGTATATCTATCTGTCTGTCTGTCTGTCTGTCTGTCTGTCTGTCTGTCTGTCTGTCGGTCTGTCTGTGTCTGTCTGTCTGTCTGTCTGTCTGTCTGTCTGTCGGTGTCTGTCTGTCGGTGTCTGTCTGTCTGTCTGTCTGTCTGTCGGTGTCTGTCTGTCTGTCTGTCTGTCTGTCTGTCTTTCTGTCTGTCTGTCTGTCTGTCTGTGTATATCTATCTGTCTGTCGGTGTCTGTCTGCCTGTCTGTCTGTCTGTGTGTCTGTCTGTCTGTCTGTGTATATCTATCTGTCTGTCTGTGTATGTCTTTCTGTCTGTCTGTCTGTGTATATCTATATGTCTGTCTGTGTATATCGATCTGTCTATCGGTGTCTGTCTGAATGTCTGTCTGTCTGTCTGTCTGTCGGTGTCTGTCTGTCGGTGTCTGTCTGTCTGTCTGTCTGTCTATGTATATCTATCTGTCTGTCGATGTCTGTCTGTCTGTCTGTCGGTGTCTGTCTGTCGGTGTCTGTCTGTCTGTCTGTATGTCTGTCTGTCTGTCTGTCTGTCTGTCTGTCTGTCTGTCTGTGTATATCTATCTGTCTGTCGATGTCTGTCTGTCTGTCTGTCTGTCTATGTATATCTATCTGTCTGTCGGTGTCTGTCTGTCTGTCTGTGTATATCTATCTGTGTGTCTGTGTATATCTATCAGTCTGTCTGTCTGTCTGTCTGTCTGTCTGTCGGTGTCTGTCTGTCTGTCTGTATGTCTGTCTGTCTGTCTGTCTGTCGCTGTCTGTCTGTCTGTCTGTCTGTCTGTCTGTCTGCGTCTGTCTGTCTGTCTGTCTGTCTGTATGTATGTGTCTGTCTGTCTGTCTGTCTGTGTATATCTATCTGTCTGTATGTGTAAATCTATCTGTCTGTCTGTCGGTGTCTGTCTGTATGTCTGTCTGTCTGTCTGTCGGTGTCTGTCTGTCGGTGTCTGTCTGTCTGTCTGTCAGTCTGCCTGTCTGTCTGTCGGTGTCTGTCTGTCGGTGTCTGTCTGTCTGTCTGTCTGTCTGTCGGTGTCTGTCTGTCTGTCTGTCTGTCTGTCTGTCTTTCTGTCTGTCTGTCTGTCTGTCTGTGTATATCTATCTGTCTGTCGGTGTCTGTCTGCCTGTCTGTCTGTCTGTGTGTCTGTCTGTCTGTCTGTGTATATCTATCTGTCTGTCTGTGTATGTCTTTCTGTCTGTCTGTCTGTGTATATCTATATGTCTGTCTGTGTATATCGATCTGTCTATCGGTGTCTGTCTGAATGTCTGTCTGTCTGTCTGTCTGTCGGTGTCTGTCTGTCGGTGTCTGTCTGTCTGTCTGTCTGTCTGTCGGTGTCTGTCTGTCTGTCTGTCTGTGCATATCTGTCTGTCTGGCTGTGTATATCTATCTGTCTGTCTGTCTGTCTGTCTGTCTGTCTATCTGTCTGTCTGTCTGTCTGTCTGTCTGTATGTATGTCTGTCTGTGTCTGTCTGTCTGTCTGTCTGTCTATCTGTCTGTCTGTCTGTCTGTCAGTCTGTCTGTCTGTCTGTCTGTCTGTCTTTCTGTCTGTCTGTCTGTCTGTCTGTCTGTGTATATCTATCTGTCTGTCGGTGTCTGTCTGCCTGTCTGTCTGCCTGTCTGTCTGTCTGTCAGTCTGTCTGCCTGTCGGTGTCTGTCTGTCGGTCTGTGTCTGTCTGTCTGTCTGTCTGTCTGTCTGTGTATATCTATCTGTCTGACTGTCTGTCTGTGTATATCTATCTATCTGTCTGTTTATATCTATCTGTCTGTCTGTATGTCTGTCTGTCTGTCTGTCTGTCTGTCTGTCTGTCTGTCTGTCTGTCTGTCTGTCTATCTGTCTGTCTGTGTATATCTATCTGACTGTCTGTGTATATCTATCTGTCTGTCTGTCGGTGTCTGTCTGTATGTCTGTCTGTCTGTCTGTCTGTCGGTGTCTGTCTGTCTGTCTGTCTGTCTGTCTGTCTGCGTCTGTCTGTCTGTCTGTCTGTCGGTGTCTGTCTGTCTGTCTGTCTGTCTGTCTGTCTGCGTCTGTCTGTCTGTCTGTCTGTCTGTATGTCTGTGTCTGTCTGTCTGTCTGTCTGTGTATATCTATCTGTCTGTATGTGTAAATCTATCTGTCTGTCTGTCGGTGTCTGTCTGTATGTCTGTCTGTCTGTCTGTCGGTGTCTGTCTGTCGGTGTCTGTCTGTCTGTCTGTCAGTCTGCCTGTCTGTCTGTCGGTGTATATCTATCTGTCTGTCTGTCTGTCTGTCAGTCTGTCTGTCTGTCTGCCTGTCTGTCTGTGTATATCTATCTGTCTGTCTGTCTGTCTGTGTATATATATCTGTCTGTCTGTATATATCTATCTGTCTGTCTGTCAGTCTGTCTGTCTCTCTGCAGGTCTGTCTGTGTATATCTATCTGTCTGTCTGTCTGTCTGTGTATATATATCTGTCTGTCTGTGTATATCTATCTGTCTGTCTGTCTGTCTGTCTGTCTGTCTGTCTGTCTGTCTGTATGTCTGTGTCTGTCTGTCTGTCTCTCTTTATGTCTGTCTGTGTCTGTCTGTATGTCTGTCTGCGTCTGTCTGTCTGTCTGTCTGTATGTCTGTGTCTGTCTGTCTGTCTCTCTTTATGTCTGTCTGTGTCTGTCTGTATGTCTGTCTGTGTCTGTCTGTCTGTCCGTCTGTCTGTCTATCTGTCAGTCTGTCTGTCTGTCTGCCTGTCTGTCTGTGTATATCTATCTGTCTGTCTGTCTGTCTGTGTATATATATCTATCTGTCTGTTTATATCTATCTGTCTGTCTGTATGTCTGTCTGTCTGTCTGTCTGTCTGTCTGTCTCTCTGTCTGTCTGTCGGTGTCTGTCTGTCGGTCTGTCAGTCTGTCTGTCTGTCTGTCAGTCTGTCTGTATGTCTGTCTGTCTGTCTGTCTGTATGTCTGTGTCTTTCTGTCTGTCTGTCTGTCTAACTGTGTATATCTATCTGTCTGCGTATATCTATCTGTCTGCGTATATCTATCTGTCTGACTGTCTGTCTGTGTATATCTATCTATATGTCTGTGTATATCTATCTGTCTGTCTATCTGTCTGTCGATGTCTGTCTGCCTGTCTGTCTGTCTGTCTGTCTGTATGTCTGTGTCTGTCTGTCTGTCTCTCTTTATGTCTGTCTGTGTCTGTCTGTATGTCTGTCTGTGTCTGTCTGTCTGTCCGTCTGTCTGTCTATCTGTCAGTCTGTCTGTCTGTCTGCCTGTCTGTCTGTGTATATCTATCTGTCTGTCTGTCTGTCTGTGTATATATATCTATCTGTCTGTTTATATCTATCTGTCTGTCTGTATGTCTGTCTGTCTGTATGTCTGTCTGTCTGTCTGTCTGTCTGTCTGTCTTTCTGTCGGTCTGTCTGTCTGTCTGTCTGTCTGTGTATATCTATCTGTCTGTCTGTGTATAGCTATCTGTCTGTCTGTCTGTCTGTCTCTCTGTCTGTCTGTCGGTGTTTGTCTGTCGGTCTGTCAGTCTGTCTGTCTGTCTGTCAGTCTGTCTGTCTGTCTGTCTGTCTGTCTGTCTGTCTGTCTGTATGTCTGTGTCTGTCTGTCTATCTGTCTGTCTAACTGTGTATATATATCTGTCTGCGTATATCTATCTGTCTGCGTATATCTATCTGTCTGACTGTCTGTCTGTGTATATCTATCTATCTGTCTGTGTATATCTATCTGTCTGTCTGTCTGTCTGTCTGTCTGTCTGTCTATCTGTCTGTCGATGTCTGTCTGCCTGTCTGTCTGTCTGTCTGTCTGTATGTCTGTGTCTGTCTGTCTGTCTCTCTTTATGTCTGTCTGTGTCTGTCTGTATGTCTGTCTGTGTCTGTCTGTCTGTCCGTCTGTCTGTCTATCTGTCAGTCTGTCTGTCTGTCTGCCTGTCTGTCTGTGTATATCTATCTGTCTGTCTGTCTGTCTGTGTATATATATCT
>CASCKD010000118.1:252500-257500 GCA_949152435.1 Gastracanthus pulcherrimus | reverse complement strand
CTGTCTGTCAGTCTGTCTGTCTGTCTGTCGGTGTTTATCTATCTATCTGTCTGTGTATATCTATCTGTCTGTCTGTGTATATCTATCTGTCTGTCTGTCTGCCTGTCTGTCTGTCTGTCTGTCTGTATGTCTGTCTGTCTGTCTGTATGTCTGTCTGTTTGTCTGTCTGTCTGTCTGTGTATATCTATCTGTCTGTCTGTGTATATCTGTCTGTCTGTCTGTATTTGTCTGTCTGTATGTCTGTCTGTCTGTCAGTCTGTCTGTCTGTCTGCCTGTCTGTCTGTCTGTCTGTCTGTCTGTCTGTCTGTCGGTGTCTGTCTGTCCGTCGGTGTCTGTCTGTATGTCTGACTGTCTGACTGTCTGTCTATGTCTGTCTGTATGTCTGTGTCTGTCTGTCTGTCTCTCTTTATGTCTGTCTGTGTCTGTCTGTTTGTCTGTCTGTGTCTGTCTGTCTGTCTGTCTGTCTGTCTGTCAGTCTGTCTGTCTGTCTGCCTGTCTGTCTGTGTATATCTATCTGCCTGTCTGTCTGTCTGTGTATATATATCTGTCTGTCTGTGTATATCTATCTGTCTCTCTGTCAGTCTGTCTGTCTGTCTGCCTGTCTGTCTGTGTATATCTATCTGTCTGTCTGTCTGTCTGTGTATATATATCTGTCTGTCTGTGTATATCTATCTGTCTGTCTGTCTGACGGTGTCTGTCTGTATGTCTGACTGTCTGACTGTCTGTCTGTCTGTCGGTGTCTGTCTGTATGTCTGACTGTCTGACTGTCTGTCTGTGTCTGTCTGTATGTCTGTGTCTATCTGTCTGTCTCTCTTTATGTCTGTCTGTGTCTGTCTGGCTGTGTATATATATCTGTCTGTCTGTGTATATCTATCTGTCTGCCTGTCAGTCTGTCCGTCTGTCTGCCTGTCTGTCTGTGTATATCTATCTGTCTGTCTGTCTGTCTGTATATATATCTGTCTGTCTGTGTATATTTATCTATCTGTCTGTCTGTCTGTCTGTGTATATATATCTGTCTGTCTGTGTATATATATCTGTCTGTCTGTGTATATATATCTGTCTGTCTGTGTATATATATCTGTCTGTCTGTGTATATATATCTGTCTGTCTGTGTATATCTATCTGTCTGTCTGTCTGTCTGTCTGTCTGTCTGTCTGTCTGTCTGTCTGTCTGTCGGTGTCTGTCTGTATGTCTGACTGTCTGACTGTCTGTCTGTATGTTTTGTCTGTCGGTGTCTGTCTGTATGTCTGTCTGTCTGTCTGTCTGTCGGTGTCTGTCTGTCGGTATGTCAGTCTGTCTGTCTGTCTGTCAGTCTGTCTGTCTGTCTGTCGGTGTTTATCTATCTATCTGTCTGTTTATATCTATCTTTCTGTCTGTATGTCTGTCTGTCTGTCTGTCTGTCTGTCTGTCTGTCTGTCTGTCTGTCTGTGTATATCTATCTGTCTGTCTGTGTATATCTATCTGTCTGTCTGTCGGTGTCTGTCTGTATGTCTGCCTGTCTGTCTGTCTGTCGGTGTCTGTCTGTCTGTCTGTCTGTCTGTCTGTCTGCGTCTGCCTGTCTGTGTATATCTATCTGTCTGTCTGTCTGTCTGTCTCTCTGTCTGTCTGTCGGTGTCTGTCCGTATGTCTGTCTATCTGTCTGTCTGTCGGTGTCTGTCTGTCGGTCTGTCAGTCTGTCTGTCTGTCTGTCTGTCTGTGTATATATATATATATCTGTCTGTCTGTGTATATCTATCTGTCTGTCTATCAGTCTGTCTGTCTGTCTGCCTGTCTGACTGTCTGTCTGTCTTTCTGTCTGTCGGTGTCTGTCTGTCTGTCTGTCTGTCTGTCTGTCTGTCTGTCTTTCTGTCTGTCGGTGACTGTCTGTATGTCTGTCTGTCTGTCTGTCTGTCGGTGTCTGTCTGTCGGTCTGTCAGTCTGTCTGTCTGTCGGTGTCTGTCTGTCTGTCTGTCGGTGTCTGTCTGTCTGTCTGTGTATATCTATCTGTTTGTGTACATCTATCTGTCTGACTGTCTGTCTGTGTATATCTATCTATCTGTCTGTCTGTATGTCTGTATGTCTGTCTGTCTGTCGGTCTGTCTGTCTGTCTGTCTGTGTATATCTATCTGTCTGTCTGTGTATATCTATCTGTCTGTCTGTCGGTGTCTGTCTGTATGTCTGTCTGTCTGTCTGTCTGTCGGTGTCTGTCTGTCTGTCTGTCTGTCTGTCTGTCTGTCTGTCTGTCTGTCTGTCGGTGTCTGTCTGTATGTCTGTCTGTCTGTGTGTCTGTCTGTGTCTGTCTGTATGTCTGTGTCTGTCTGTCTGTCTCTCTTTATGTCTGTCTGTGTCTGTCTGTATGTCTGTCTGTGTCTGTCTGTCTGTCTGTCTGTCTGTCTGTCTGTCTGTCTGTCAGTCTGTCTGTCTGTCTGCCTGTCTGTCGGTGTCTGTCTGTCGGTGTCTGTCTATCTGTTTGTCTGTCTGTCGGTGTCTGTCTGTCTGTCTGTCTGTCTGTCTTTCTGTCTGTCTGTCTGTCTATCTGTGTATATCTATCTGTCTGTCGGTGTCTGTCTGTCTGTCTGTCTGTCTGTCGGTGTCTGTCTGTATGTCTGTCTGTCTGACTGTCTGTCTGTGTCTGTCTGTATGTCTGTGTCTGTCTGTCTGTCTCTCTTTATGTCTGTATGTGTCTGTCTGTATGTCTGTCTGTGTCTGTCTGTGTATATCTATCTGTCTGTCGGTGTCTGTCTGTCTGTCTGTGTATATCTATCTGTGTGTCTGTGTATATCTATCAGTCTGTCTGTCTGTCTGTCTGTCGATCTGTCTGTCTGTCTGCCTGTCTGTCTGTATGTCTGTCTGTCTGTCTATCGGTCTGCCAGTCGGTGTCTATCGGTCTGTCTGTCTATCTGTGTATATCTATCTGTCTGTCTGTGTATATCTATCTGTCTGTCTGTCTGTCTGTCTGTGTCTGTCTGTCTGTCTGTCTGTCTGTCTGTGTATATCTATCTGTCTGTCGGTGTCTGTCTGTCTGTCTGTCTGTCTGTCTGTCGGTGTCTGTCTGTATGTATGTCTGTCTGACTGTCTGTCTGTGTCTGTCTGTATGTCTGTGTCTGTCTGGCTGTCTGTCGGTGTCTGTCTGTCTGTCTGTCTGTCTGTCTGTCTGTCTGTCTTTCTGTCTGTCGGTGACTGTCTGTATGTCTGTCTGTCTGTCTGTCTGTCGGTGTCTGTCTGTCGGTCTGTCAGTCTGTCTGTCTGTCGGTGTCTGTCTGTCTGTCTGTGTATATCTATCTGTCTGTGTATATCTATCTGTCTGTCTGTCTGTATGTCTGTATGTCTGTCTGTCTGTCTGTCTGTCTGTCTGTCGGTGTCTGTCTGTCTGTCTGTCTGTCTGTCTGTCTGTCTGTCTTTCTGTCTGTCGGTGACTGTCTGTATGTCTGTCTGTCTGTCTGTCTGTCGGTGTCTGTCTGTCGGTCTGTCAGTCTGTCTGTCTGTCGGTGTCTGTCTGTCTGTCTGTGTATATCTATCTGTTTGTGTACATCTATCTGTCTGACTGTCTGTCTGTGTATATCTATCTATCTGTCTGTCTGTATGTCTGTATGTCTGTCTGTCTGTCGGTCTGTCTGTCTGTCTGTCTGTGTATATCTATCTGTCTGTCTGTGTATATCTATCTGTCTGTCTGTGTATATCTATCTGTCTGTCTGTCGGTGTCTGTCTGTATGTCTGTCTGTCTGTCTGTCTGTCGGTGTCTGTCTGTCTGTCTGTCTGTCTGTCTGTCTGTCTGTCTGTCTGTCTGTCGGTGTCTGTCTGTATGTCTGTCTGTCTGTGTGTCTGTCTGTGTCTGTCTGTATGTCTGTGTCTGTCTGTCTGTCTCTCTTTATGTCTGTCTGTGTCTGTCTGTATGTCTGTCTGTGTCTGTCTGTCTGTCTGTCTGTCTGTCTGTCTGTCTGTCTGTCAGTCTGTCTGTCTGTCTGCCTGTCTGTCGGTGTCTGTCTGTCGGTGTCTGTCTATCTGTTTGTCTGTCTGTCGGTGTCTGTCTGTCTGTCTGTCTGTCTGTCTTTCTGTCTGTCTGTCTGTCTATCTGTGTATATCTATCTGTCTGTCGGTGTCTGTCTGTCTGTCTGTCTGTCTGTCGGTGTCTGTCTGTATGTCTGTCTGTCTGACTGTCTGTCTGTGTCTGTCTGTATGTCTGTGTCTGTCTGTCTGTCTCTCTTTATGTCTGTATGTGTCTGTCTGTATGTCTGTCTGTGTCTGTCTGTGTATATCTATCTGTCTGTCGGTGTCTGTCTGTCTGTCTGTGTATATCTATCTGTGTGTCTGTGTATATCTATCAGTCTGTCTGTCTGTCTGTCTGTCGATCTGTCTGTCTGTCTGCCTGTCTGTCTGTATGTCTGTCTGTCTGTCTATCGGTCTGCCAGTCGGTGTCTATCGGTCTGTCTGTCTATCTGTGTATATCTATCTGTCTGTCTGTGTATATCTATCTGTCTGTCTGTCTGTCTGTCTGTGTCTGTCCGTCTGTCTGTCTGTCTGTCTGTGTATATCTATCTGTCTGTCGGTGTCTGTCTGTCTGTCTGTCTGTCTGTCTGTCGGTGTCTGTCTGTATGTATGTCTGTCTGACTGTCTGTCTGTGTCTGTCTGTATGTCTGTGTCTGTCTGGCTGTCTGTCGGTGTCTGTCTGTCTGTCTGTCTGTCTGTCTGTCTGTCTGTCTGTCTTTCTGTCTGTCGGTGACTGTCTGTATGTCTGTCTGTCTGTCTGTCTGTCGGTGTCTGTCTGTCGGTCTGTCAGTCTGTCTGTCTGTCGGTGTCTGTCTGTCTGTCTGTGTATATCTATCTGTCTGTGTATATCTATCTGTCTGTCTGTCTGTATGTCTGTATGTCTGTCTGTCTGTCTGTCTCTCTGTCTGTCTGTCTGTCGGTGTCTGTCTGTATTTCTGTCTGTGTGTCTGTCTGTCTGTCTGTCTATCTGTGTATATCTATCTGTCTGTCGATGTCTGTCTGTCTATCTGTGTATATCTATCTGTCTGTCGATG